>JAVTVY010054699.1:0-29715 GCA_036873755.1 Hanleya hanleyi | reverse complement strand
ACCATCTTCATGACACCTAGCATATAACTTAAATATGTTGATGAATTGAACAAACACACAATATGAACTTAAAATTGAGTAATGTAAGTCAAGAAATTACGAACAATTCCAATGAAGACAAAACCATCCTTTACATTATCTGGCCATCCGTTGTAAGCCTGTACAGATATTGTCTTTCCTTTCGACATTTTCAAGCAGATTGGAATCAAGCCCTCTCGTGTCCTCCATGTTTACGGTTTGTATAACATCGACCATAACACGATAGTTTCTGCAATTGCATTCTCCTATGCACGGTTGTTTGTGTAAATGCCCGTAGCTACAGATGATACGATGAAAATCGCCCAGTACAAGAGAATGCACGCAGCTGCCATAATTCGTTGCCCACTTAGACGTCGTAAAAATATGAACTTCCGCCATTTGTAAAGCCTGCGGTCGATGATTTCTAGGTAAACTATCGTTTATTAAAGCCGAATATGGTTTTTACCCCTCGGCCAAAATTTGGCCGAAGGGTATTGTCGTCGTCATGTACGTCTGTCCGTCTGTCCGTCCGTCCGTCCGTCCGTCCGTCCGTCCGTCTGTCCGTCTGTCCGTCTGTCCGTCTGTCCGTCACACCTTTCTCGTTACCAAGATATCTTCAGAACGACTTACCCTAGGCACACCAAACTTGCAGTGCACATCTGTATGCTTGTGACCCAGAACCCTATTGAATCTGGACCTGATTGGTTAGAAACTTTGGCGGCCATCTTTAATGTATGCGAAACCATCACAGCTTTCTTGTTACCAAGATATCTTTAGAACGACTTACCCTAGGCACCCCAAACTTGCACTGCACATCCATATGCTCATGACCCAGAACCCTATTGAATCTGGACCTGATTGGTTGGAAACTTTGGCGGCCATATTTAATTTATGCAAAATCATTAATCTTGTGTATCTTAGGTACCATTTCTCTGTTCAGTGTGAAACTTGGTATAGATCATCGATGCATCAAGAAACTTCAAAGGAATGACCAAACCAGTTTCCCTAATTCGGTGAAAACCTTGGCGGCCATCTTTAATTTATGCAAAATCTGCAATGATATATATCTCGGATACCATTCAAGTGTTCTATACGAAACTTGGTATACAGCATCGATGTATCAAGAGATCTGCAATGTATAGCCACATCAGTTCCTCTGAGTGGCGGGAAGGATGGGCGGCCATCTTTAATTTATGCAAAATCATTAATGATCTCTATCTCTGATACTGTCCGAGTGCTCGATGTAAAATTTGGTATATATCATCGAAGCATCAATAGACTTACGATTAATGACAGTTCTGGCGTTTCTGATTGGGCGGAACCTTGGCGGCCATCTTTAATTTATGCAAAATCTTCAATGATATATATCTTTGATACCATTTCAGTGTTCTATATGAAACTTGGTATCCAGCATCGATGTATCAAGAGACTTGCAATGAATAACCACATCGGTTCCTCTGAGTGGCGGGAAGGATGGGCGGCCATCTTTAATTTATGCGAAATCATTAATGATCTATATCTCTGATACGGTTCAAGTGCTCAATGTAAAATTTGGTATACATCATCGATGTATCAATAGACAGTTCTGGTTTTTCTGCTTGGGCGGAAACCTTGGTGGCCATCTTTAATTTATGCAAATCTTTAATGATGTTTATCTTTGATACCATTTCAGTGTTCTATATGAAACTTGGTATACAGAATCTGTGTATCAAGAGACTTGCAATGAATAACCACATCAGTTTCTCTGAGTGGTGGGAAGGATGGGCGGCCATCTTTAATTTATGCGAAATCATTAGGGATCTCTATCTCAGATAATTTTCAAATGTTCGATGTAAAATTTGGTATACATCGTCGATGCATCAACAGACTTATGTAATGAATACCGGTTTCTCTGATTGGACGGAAACGTTTGAGGCCATTTCTAATGGCAAAATTTTCATAATCTGTATATTTGTTACTTGACTGCTTGGTGTTCCTGAAGTCTTGTTTTAAATTGAATACATTATGAATGGCTGGCGCCCAGAGCCGAGGGGTTTTCAGATGCGCAGCTTCGTATTTTGATAGACAAAATTTTCCCCAAACATTATTTTACGGGTATCCAAACAGATTCCCGTGAAGCGAATGAACGGGTAACTCCACGAGTATCGGATACCCGGATACCCATCGAAACGCAAGGCCTGACACATGAGTTACTACAAGCCTGTTAGATCCTACAAGCGACAATATCCAAAAGGGGAGCGGTTAACACATGAGTTACTACAAGCCTGTTAGATCCTACAAGCGACAATATCCAAAAGGGGAGCAGATAGGATTTAATTTTAATTAGATTGGGATTACACAAACTGGTTGTATGGGTGCAGAGTGCACATGTGCAAATGTACTATTCAGTGTAAAGGTACATCTATGACATAGACTCGACCAAGCAGGGTTCTATGTATAGTACATGTACTTGACTGTCAGAACCATGAGATACTGTGGGAACCATAGCAGGTGATGGCCTAATCATCATAGCTACAGTATAGACATTACAATTATCTAGGGTCTACAGTTCCCCAGTTTACATATCCATGGGCAGGGCACTCTGACATTTCCAATGTCCTTCATCAATATTTAAGAGCGAAGACACGCTCATATGGTACTATTGGTACATGTAGCCCTGAATAGCACCGACTTCATGTGGGGAATGGTCAAGGGGACAATAAGGCTTGAGGAGATATATTATGCTATGTTTCCATTTCATTCAAGTAATTCCAGCCTAGTCGGGTCAACCTGCATGGTCAACTCAATGTTTGTTTACTAGCACCAGGCAAGGAACGGCAGAAATTGGACTCGTGGAATCAGCGTTCTGTTTTCCTTGGCGGCTGGTGCCGGGTTTCAATTTTCTCAAAAAATTGCTTCCCCTTTTCGTCCCTCGGATTGTGCTCATCAATGCTAGCGTCCTTTCGACCCGCGTGATCTCCATGGTGATTATTTAGAGCCGTTTCTTTGATTAGCGGGTTATTCACTCTTTGATGGCCGCTGATGGGCTATCTTCTCTAGACCAATTGGTGCCTCCTGTAACTCTCTCGATGGAAATTCTGTTTGCTCGAGCTCAGGTCACAGGGAAAGAAAATATCCCTTCAGCTTAAGGTCGGTAAATTTCGCTGCGGAACATCTTGTAATTCGCATTAGCTTTATTGTCTAACAGTTCTTTTTCTGTACTAAGAGCTTGGATCTGAGTCAGTTGAGGATAATAGATGACACAAGTACGACATAGTTTGTTCAAATTGAATGATTTGAATTCCCGATCGATCTAAAAAAGTATTTACATAAAAGGGACATTTTGACTTGGAAACTGGAAATACTGATGTGGAGAATTTTTTTTTTATAGATAATTATGTTCAAATGTAAATATACTTCATTTTCTTTGAACAGACCGCAGCTATAGCAAAAGTTAATAAAATCAGTTGTTATTGATTTGCCCCTGGTAATGTTGCAAGAAACAGATCTTTAATATTTGTCACGACTGAAAAGGAGCTATCCATCCATAAAACTATTTCTTTAGTTCAAAGAGAATTAGCTTTCTGGTTAAATAATTGATGATAAAAAGGTCATGCTTGTTGATAGTGGTCTGGCTTGCCAGTGAATTGAACATGTTTTAATCTTTGCTGCGAGCACAGCATGAAACTAAAAGGCCAGTTTTTTTTTATTTCTTGGTTTACGGATTGAAGGCCCCAAAAATTTGGGTTGGTCGGTCGAAAAAATAAATAAAAAAATCTCCCTAAAAAAAATTAGCACAACAAAATGAGATTTTTAAACGTTGAAGTAAAATCATGGCCGGTATCTAGTATGCAGGACAGCTGAATGTCTGATCAGTGATAAAAGCTTGCACTGTTAACCCATAAAACAAGAAAACGAAATGGAAAGTGGATTGTTGGACGGAATCTCTCTCTTATTTTATTCCTGAAACGTTCACATGACACTGTCACTGGAAAAATGTCTACAATCAAAACAGAATAGTTTACTTAAACCTGTCATAGGCTAGGCCAGACCAGACAGGTTAATATTAGACAGGTGGACAGACGTACTTAACAAAGACAATATCCCTATGCCCAAGGGTTGAGGTTAAAAATCATAAAACTGAACTAGCCTTGTATAAATTTGTATATGCCACTTTGAAAATGTCTTGAATAATGAAATTCATATCACATGCTCAGAATGCTCAGAAAGCTATACATTTGTTCACAGAATGGCAATAACAACACTTTGCGGGGAGTAGTTAGGACAGCGCGCCAAGTGGGGGAAGAGTTGTCTTCCCTCGCGGAGAGCGGTTTCCAGTTCATCACAGAATTTTTTAACAGGGTTTTCCGGATTTTTTTTTTTTTTTCATTGACGGGGGAAAATGCAGTCGGTGTAGAAAAAAAAGGACCATTTGGAAATTAATTTTTTTTGCAGAAAACCCGTTTTTTGGGGTCGGCGGATCCGTAAACCAAGAGAATAAAAAAATCTGGCCTTACATGTACTAGAACCCATTACAGCCTTGACAAATAGGGTGGAACAAGTCTAAAAATGATAACAGACATGGACATGTCAACAACTACTTGTACATGATACCCTATTTCTTCTAATTCTTCCAACAGCATTTTTTCCCCCAACGCCCGAAGGGCTAAAAGGGGACTACAGTATTGGGGTCTGTCTGTCCATCGTGCCGTCTGTTCATCCGTCCGATTTCGTTTCCGGACAATAACTTTTAAAAAACTAAACGGATTCTTTTCGAATTTGGTATGTTGGTGCCTTGCCTCAAGATTTCACTTTTTTTTCTCACTTGGGATTGTTTTTTTCATGCCCATCCGCTTATAGGTCGCGCCACCTGGGGGCCAAGTTAAAATTTTGTTTCCAGACAACTTTTGAAAACCTAGTAACCTGCCTCAAGATCTCGCTTGGTATTATTTTTCTTGCCAATCCATTTATAGGTGATGCCACCTGTGGTCCATGGTAAAATTTTGTTTCCAGACACTAACTTCTGAAAACCTGACCAGATTAGGACAAACCTGACCATATTAGGACAAAACTGAACGGATTCTTTTCAAATTTGGTATGTTGGTGCCTCACCTCAAGATCTCGCTGGAGATTGTTTTTCACGCCAATCTGCTACCTGTGGCATCACCTGGAGGCAAAGTTAAAATTTTGTTTCTGAACAATAACTCTTAAAAACCTGAACGAATTCTTTCCAAGTTTGGTATTCGGGTACCCTCCCTCAAGATCTCGCTTGGGATTGTTTTTCATGCCGATCCACCTGTGGGTGATGCCACCTGTGATCCAAGGTAAAATTTGTTTCCGGACACTAACTTCTGAAAACCTGACCAAATTAAGACAAATTCGGTAATTGTGGGTACGTTGCCACTGGATCTCACTTGGGATTGCTCTTCATGCCAGGTAATTAATGTTACAATTGCAAGCCAAATCAATTGTTTCAACGTCGGGGGGACTTCAACCGCTCAGGTTTGCATTAGGCTTAGAAGCAGAAAAAAAATATCTTAATGTCAACTGAGGCTAAATATTATGGCCTGGATATGTTATTTATCCCAAGAACTGTAAAGATATCTAGTGAAATTTGTGAAAAATGGTAGCAGAAATTCTCTTCGCAGATGACTGAAGTTAAGTTTTGCCGTCTGACTAATTAGAAGAAATAGATTAGTTGACAGATTTGGCGCTACATGTATGAATACACCGTATCCTGTGGATAGGGTAAACTGCATGTCCAGACAGTATACGGAATATATTCCTCTGAGCCAATCCTCAGAAAACACTGTCCAGCTAATCATGGTAATGAGGGGATAATTAAAACAGAAAATCATCTCTGAAGCGATATAGCTTTCTGTAGAGATTTCATATCCCATACTCTGTCCATCGCGTTAATTGAGTCGCCATCTTGTTTTCACTTCTCCAGCCTCTGACGGATCTGTGTATGGGGCCCGATTACAGCAAATTGTAGCGAGGCCATTATAGCTCTGAACTTCCCATTATGTAAATAATTTAGTGTCTTAAATACTACTGACATGCGGACCACTTTGTGAATTCTTGACATGCGATAAGCAGAAAATCATAAAGGATCGTATAAGCCAATAAAACATGATAAACCCGTTTAAACTCCACAGCAGGTGCTGCGATCTTCACTTAGTCAGACCAACACCAGAGGCTTCAATGACTTCAATTTGTCTTGTGTCTTCTGGTAGAACGCGTATTGATGGGTCTATTCATCCAGTCATTGCCCTTATATTGATAACATGTCAGCGAAATCATTGCCATCGCTATCCTTTGTGACCTTCTAATTGGTCCCAGACAGACTCGTGGGGCATTTGCTTTGTGTGACCTTAGCCATTTTCTCGTTGTAGGCGCTGTTTCCTATTATACTGTGGTTTCAACACGCAATAAGTTTTCTGTTTGTTGGTAACATCACTTGACCAGATGAATACTGTGTGCAACATTTGATGCCTTTTGTTTACTATTCACGGATCGTCACTGAAGTTCACCGATTTTCAGTTTTGCCCCAGTTGGAGGAAGCCTGTTGATTTCGGTCAATGTCACTCCAGACTGACATTCTTATCGAAGTAGATCCAGCTTGACTGCAGCGTACATTTGCAGTATGACTGCAGCGTACATTTGCGGTATGACTGCAGCATACATTTACAGTTTGATGGCAGCATACGTTTGCAATATGTTGCTACAAGTACATATACATAGCATTCTCAAATTCAGCAGAATATTGCCCTTTTTGACACTCATATTTGTGACCATACACATGGATTACACCAATCTTAATAAATTGATATCCTATCAATGCTTCCCAATCGTACATGACGCTGTATAGGATCTTATGTATTTCAATTGAATTTGGTGTTCTGAGCGCACATATCATGGATATTTAATAGCATTATGACATCATGGTCGCGTCTGGACTCATCCATTTGCAGTCGGGGAGGGGAGATAGGTTCACTGTGTCCATTTATCCCAATGTTTACACCAAAGATCAGTCCATGTATCTACCCCGTATTATGGTGCCACAATGTCTGAACCGTGGCAAGATGAACAAGAGCCCAAGGGGCTTCAATATACGCCCGTATATCTGGAATTACATTGGTCCAAATTTCAAGATTGTTTAATAGCCTTGATTCCAATTGGTAGCTAGCAATCCAGAGAAAGGTCTACAATTTTGCGCTTCTGAGAATATCACATGTTATATTGAATGATAAACTAAAATGAGCTTAACTCTTGGTAACTAGTTGACCTTGAAGCAAGGGCTGAGAGTGCACATATCCCACACTGAAATCGACAATAGTCGAACACAAGAAAATAGTAGTTTTCCTGCAAATGGATTCCTTTCAGACGAGAGAATTTTGCATGAAGGAAGAAGAAACTGATGAAGTAAACCTTTGTTCTTGAGTTAATAAACAGGTGTGAAGTTCATAAAGGACCCCTCTTCCCGTTAAATTAGTAAATGTATGGTTTCAAACATGGGAGACAACTCCACAGGACAATACCATGTACATGCAGAGGAAAGATTTTTGTATATTCCAACCTAACACATATAGTCAGCTAAACTTGATTCAGTTTTGGGGGACTTTGACCTTGACTTTTGACAAATTGTTCTCAAATATATGGCTCCTCTTTGCCATGTGAGTAAGGTATACTCAAAGTTTGGAACCAATCCATACTTTGAAACTAGAGATATCGCATGGACAACAAATGTTAATGGATGAATGGACAGAACGCAACATCGCATTACACGACCTCGTCTTCGACAGGCATATGAAAATGTGACTTAATGATTTCTTGATTTTGGGGTCACTGACCTTGACCTTGACCTAAATTTTGGTACACGACACATGTCTTCCCTTAATGTATCAATGGACACAAAAAATCATGATTTTTAATGATTTCCTGATTTTGGGGTCAGTGACCTTGATCTTTGACCTTGACCTAAATTTTGGTACATGACAAACCATCTCCCCGTAATTTCTCAATGGACACAAAAAAATCATGATTTTTAACAATTTCACGATTTTGGGGTCACAGTGACCTTGACCTTCAACCTTGACCTACATTTTGGTATGTGACATGTCCCCCTAATGTATCTACTGACACAAAAAATGTTATTTTTAATAATTTCCTGATTTTGGGGTCACAGTGATCTTTGACCTTTGACCTAATTTTTGGTATGCGACACTTAAAGTCTTCATTTCCGCCTATTGAATCCACTCACAAAAATTGGTAATTTTTAATGATTTCCTGATTTTTAGGTCACACTGACCTTTGACCTCTGACCTCGACCTACATTTGGTATGCAACGCATCGCTCCCCCCTAGGGCATCCACTCACCAAAAATTAGAACTGTAGATAGAAAACTGTCTGATCAATGATTTTCTGATTTTAGGCAACAGTGACCTTTGACCTCTGACCTCGACCTCAATATTGGTACGCGACACATCGTCTCCACCTGGCGTATCCACTCACAAAAAATTGCAACTGTGGATAGAAAACGTTCACAGATACACGGGGGACAGACAGACGGACAGACAGACAGACGGACGGAAACCGCCATCACATAATACGTCCGCCTTTTGGGCGGGTGTATAAAAAACTCCCCACCAGCGAGCCGGCTAGTTCGGCTGAGCCAAGCAAAAATTCTTTGTCATCAATGTTCCCTTCAAAGCACAATGAAGCGCTCTCGGGATTGGTTAACACACAGGCCTTGCTTTTCGTCGAAATTCACGGGTATCCAAACGGATACCCGCAATTTCAATTTACGGGTATCTACCAGTATCCACTGAAGTGACGAAAAATTGAAGTGTGGAGATTAAAGTGGAATAAACATTTATGTACTCTTTCCATGTTTACTGTTGTTAATAGGATAATTGATTCTCACATCATGTTGTTCCCCACCGCTGTGTAGCCATTCGATTCACTGAGCTGATATTTGACCGTTCAATCAACTGTCAATTTTACTGTGATAGGATGAGTGGATAAACTTTCTCTTGAGCAACCACAATAACATGCAGCATGATTTATGAAATTGTGTCAAGGCTTGTCTCCTTGAATTAATTTAATTTGGAGCTGTAATTTGGAGTCACTTCAAAATTTTCGATTTAAGGTTATGGACCTTGATTATATTCTCATTATGGACTAAAAAATAGCTCTGTCTCTCACTATGAATGTCACGGGTCACCAGCTCAGCTTCCGACTTCATTCATTACGAATGTTTATACTTAAGTGCTGCATATATAGTAATACCATCTTCATGACACCTAGCATATAACTTAAATATGTTGATGAATTGAACAAACACACAATATGAACTTAAAATTGAGTGATGTAAGTCAAGAAATTACGAACAATTCCAATGAAGACAAAACCATCCTTTACATTATCTGGCCATCCGTTGTAAGCCTGTACAGATATTGTCTTTCCTTTCGACATTTTCAAGCAGATTGGAATCAAGCCCTCTCGTGTCCTCCCATGTTTACGGTTTGTATAACATCGACCATAACACGATAGTTTCTGCAATTGCATTCTCCTATGCACGGTTGTTTGTGTAAATGCCCGTAGCTACAGATGATACGACGAAAATCGCCCAGTACAAGAGAATGCACGCAGCTGCCATAATTCGTCGCCCACTTAGACGTCGTAAAAATATGAACTTCCGCCATTTGTAAAGCCTGCGGTCGATGATTTCTAGGTAAACTATCGTTTATTAAAGCCGAATATGGTTTTTTTGATAGACAAAATTTTCCCCAGACATTATTTTACGGGTATCCAAACAGATTCCCGTGAAGCGAATGAACGGGTAACTCCACGAGTATCGGATACCCGGATACCCGTCGAAACGCAAGGCCTGACACATGAGTTACTACAAGCCTGTTAGATCCTACAAGCGACAATATCCAAAAGGGGAGCGGTTAACACATGAGTTACTACAAGCCTGTTAGATCCTACAAGCGACAATATCCAAAAGGGGAGCAGATAGGATTTAATTTTAATTAGATTGGGATTACACAAACTGGTTGTATGGGTGCAGATCAGTGCACATGTACAAATGTACTATTCAGTGTAAAGGTACATGTATAACATAGACTCAACCAAGACCATGAGATACTGTGGGAACCATAGCAGGTGATGGCCTAATCATCATAGCTACAGTATAGACATTACAATTATCTAGGGTCTACAGTTCCCCAGTTTACATATCCATGGGCAGGGCACTCTGACATTTCCAATGTCCTTCATCAATATTTAAGAGCGAAGACACGCTCATATGGTACTATTGGTACATGTAGCCCTGAATAGCATCGACTTCATGTGGGGAATGGTCAAGGGGACAATAAGGCTTGAGGAGATATATTATGCTATGTTTCCATTTCATTCAAGTAATTCCAGCCTAGTCGGGTCAACCTGCATGGTCAACTCAATGTTTGTTTACTAGCACCAGGCAAGGAACGGCAGAAATTGGACTCGTGGAATCAGCGTTCTGTTTTCCTTGGCGGCTGGTGCCGGGTTTCAATTTTCTCAAAAAATTGCTTCCCCTTTTCGTCCCTCGGATTGTGCTCATCAATGCTAGCGTCCTTTCGACCCGCGTGATCTCCATGGTGATTATTTAGAGCCGTTTCTTTGATTAGCGGGTTATTCACTCTTTGATGGCCGCTGATGGGCTATCTTCTCTAGACCAATTGGTGCCTCCTGTAGCTCTCTCGATGGAATTTCTGTTTGCTCGAGCTCAAGTCACAGGGAAAGAAAATATCCCTTCAGCTTAAGGTCGGTGAATTCACTGCGGAACATCTCGTAATTCGCATTAGCTTTATTGTCTAACGGTTCTTTTCTGTATGATTAAAAGAGCTTGGATCTGAGTCAGTTGAGGATGAACAGATGACACAAGTATGACATAGTTTGTTCAAATTGAATGTTTTGAATTCCCGATCAATGTAAAAAAGTATTTACATGGAAGTGACATTTTTACTTGGAAACTGGAAATACTGATGTGGAGAACATTTTTTTTATAGATAATTACGTTTAAATGTAAATATACTTCTTCTTTTTTTAACAGACCGCAGCTATAGCAAAAGTGAATAAAATCAGTTGTTATTAATTTGCCCCTGGTAATGTTGCAAGAAACAGATCTTTAATATTTGTCACGACTGAAAAGGAGCTATCCATCCATAAAACTATTTCTTTAGTTGAAAAAGAATTAGCTTTCTGGTTAAATAATTGATGATAATTAAAAGGTCATGCTTGTTAAATAGTGGTCTGGCTTTGCCAGTGAGTTGAACATGTTTCAGTTTGCTGCGAGCACGTACAGCATGAAACTAAAGGTGTATGTAATAGAACCTACAGCCTTGACAAATAGGGTGGACTAAGTTTTAAAAATGATATGGACATGGACATGCCATCAATGTAAGTTGTCAGGTTTGAAATGGTGTGCAGAACCACACATTCATACATGTAGGCGTCATCTCTGACATTGTACATATATTGCTATGACTTGGAATTATTTTGTTCTCAATATTATGTTCTCAATATTATGTTCTCAATATCCCTTGTACAGCACCTGTGTGCTAGAACAGCTTTTCTGATTCTAGTGGTATCTTTTGTTCCTAAATTGAGTATACGGTTATAAAATTATATTCATTTGTATGACCCCAACTCAAATTTTTTTGATATGTTTCCACGTTTTCTTTCCAAGCACCACTCAAACTTCGTTTGAATTGTAGTGCTGACCAGCAGAACTTTCATGCCATGGTGCTACATATACACCGTTACTGTATCCTGTGGATAGGGTAAACTGCATGTCTAGACAGTATACAGAATATATCCCTCTGAGCCAATCCTCAGAAAACACCGTCCAGCTAATCATGGTAATGAGGGGATAGTTAAAACAGAAAGTCATCTCTGAAGCGTTAAGTTATCCGTAGAGATTTCATATCCCATACTCTGTCCATCATGTTAATTGAGTCGCCATCTTGTTTTCACTTCTGCAGACTCCGACTGATCTGTGTATGGGACCTGATTACAGCAAATTGCAGTGAGGCCATTAGAGCTTTGAACTTCCCATTATGTAAATAAATTGGTGTCTTAAATACTACTGACATGCGGACCACTTTGTGAATTCTTGACATGCGATAAGCAGAAAATCATAAAGGATCGTATAAGCCAATAAAACATGATAAATCCGTTCAAAGTCCACAGCAGGTGCTGCGATCTTCACTTCGTCAGACCGACACCAGAGGCTTGAACGACTCCAATTTGTCTTGTGTCTGCTGGTAGAACATGTATTGATGGGTCTATTCATCCAGTCATTGCCCTTATATTGATAACATGTCAGCGAAATAATCGCCATCGCTATCCTTTGTGACCTTCTAATTGGTCCCAGACAGACTCGCGGGGCATTTGCTTTGTGTGACCTTAGCCATTTTCTCTTCGTTGGCGCTGTTTCCTATTATACTGTGGTTTCAACACGCAATAAGTTTTCTGTTTGTTGGTAACATCACTTGACCAGATACATGTACATGCTGTGTGCAACATTTGAGGCCTTTTGTTTAATCTTCACGAAGCATCACTGAAGTTCACTGATTTTCAGTAT
This sequence comes from Hanleya hanleyi, assembly GCA_036873755.1. NCBI lineage: Eukaryota > Metazoa > Mollusca > Polyplacophora > Lepidopleurida > Hanleyidae > Hanleya > Hanleya hanleyi. Next base: position 17,087 of record JAVTVY010054699.1, on the reverse strand, counting down.
TGCCCCAGTGGATCCGAAGGTCAGTGGACAAGGTCAAACTACATGTATGCCAATAATGAATATAGCAAATACCTATACAGGTTGGGGGAAGCCTATTGATTTCAGTCAATGTCAAAGGTCAATGTCACTTCAGACATTTTAGAGTCACTCCCTTGTCTGCACAATAACTTGAAGTCAATGATTCATGTAGAAATGTGGTTCTAAAAATCTGCATTAATCTGCCAAGCTGTACACCCTTCACCTAAAGGACCAAACTTTTTATTTCTTTTGGTAGGGGAGTGGGGAATGTTAAAGAATTTAAGTGACCTTGAAAAAGATAGCCAATATGATGACACTTGGACAATATGAATAAAATTAAAAATCTAAATTACATGGGAAATATTTGTTGATAAATTCAATCTGCATCCATGTACCTCGATCCTGTACATCTATAATTGTATTGCACGGCACATGTTTAATTGGATACAGTCTAAACCGACTTGGATACAGTCTAAACCGACTGGAACCAATTAGAATACAATAATTTGCGTTCAAACAAATATATTTAACCCGACACTGGCAGTTCATTGACATTGCAAAACACTTACATGCCTAAATACAATTCTGCCAAGATAGGTTTCCGATATTAGATGTCATTTTGGCTGGATTGAATCATTAGAGAATTTACTGTAAATGCAAAATGTTTACAAAATCCTCTAAAAATTCAATCACAGGAAGTGAGATCTTCCACCATAAAATCTAATGGTGATCAAGTTTACTGGAACAGGAAATTGACAAAATGGCTCGAAATCATATAATCCAAATTTTGTATTGTTAGAGGGATTTACCATCACAGGAAGTGAGATTTCCAACTTGAAGTCTGGGGATAATAGAATTGTTGGAACAGAAAGTTGTCAGAATAGTCAAAAATTATTGTTTCTTTCTTATTTTACTAATTTTTGAGTGTGATTGAATTTATTAAGGGGGCAATCCAGTCTTTCCACGTTTTCCCACAAGTGGCCCTAGCCTGATTTCATCATTTTGATAGCATGATAATTCTTCTTCTCTTTTTAGCTCGCCTATACGAAGTACAGGGAGAGCTTTTGTTGTGACCCTGGCATGGATTTCAGCATCGGGACAGCATCAGCAGTGTCTAGTGAATTGCCTTATCACTTAGGCCTGTTTCTTTGGAGAATATTCTTGGATTTCTCCCAAATTTTGTGTGTTACCGAGCATGGCCCGAGCAGGTTCATTGCATAGGTCTAATTAGCCAATTAGCCTGAAATGGCCTACATTAAGGACATTTCTTTGGAGAAAATGGCCACATTCCGCTCGATCATGGCTTGAGGGGGATTACAGAATTGTTGCACTTATAAATTAAATAAATTAATACACACAAAAATGTGTTAAATTGGTAACATATATAAATTAGGCCAAAATTAAAAGTTGTTTGTTTGGGGTAACATAACGTTGCTACAAACCATGGGTCGGTAGATCAATCTGTAATTTTTATTTTTTAAATTTAAAAAAAAAAAAAATCATTTGAACTTTTTTTGTGATCACATACCAATATTGCTTCATTGGAGCAGAGACATATATGTGCCAAACAATGAAAATATTATCATTCCTGATTACATATATAATTTCAATATAAAACAGTTTTAGAAAGACTTTAAAAAAAAATAATACAATAAAAAGTTTTGGGTAGGGGCTTTATTGGTGGGTATGTAGAGTTACCCCAAGCAAACAATATTTTAATTTTGGCCTTAGCTAATGATGCTGAAATGACCTATATTTTATGTTAATTGTTTTCTTGGAAATGGTGCTTTTTCTGATTCCGCCCAAACTTGGCAAAACTGTTGTCGAGTGTGGCCTGAAGTATCTTCAAAATTATGTCAAGCTGTCTTTTGAGCCAAAGTCGAAACTTTGACCATCTTGCATAGCAGACTGTATTCTGCCGACTTTCAGTTTACACGAATCTGCTGTCACATGGTAACATGCAGAGGTCACGTAAACCATGTAATCCGATTCATTGGTCAATAAGCGGAAGATGTTGCTTTGCTGACTGGCTGAGATTCACAGGTGCATTTTCCATGAACACAATTCATCCCCATGTGTAACCAGGGCTATGAAGGATATAGCTACCCCTGGTTTTAGGGAGCATGGGCCTGAAGAGAATGAAGTTGAATGAAGTTTAAGAAGGATTAATTGTGTTTCTCTATTTTCGACTTCCATAGCTACTTGTAAATTTTCTCCTCAAATGATGGCACGAGTGTGCAGCTGTCCATTCAGAAAATAGATAATTTATAGAAGGTTTTTTTGGAAATGCTAGCCGTCCGTCCGTCCTTGCGTCCGTCCCACATCTTGTGAACGCGATATCTTGAGAACAATTTGACCAATCGACTACAAACTTGAAAAGGTGCTTCACAACTGTTGAACCGCCATTGGTATTGATTTTCACTGAGGTACGTAATCCAAGATGGCCGCCATCGACCATATTGGATTCTGTCCGTCCCACATCTTGTGAACGCGATATCTCAAGAACAATTCGACCAATCGTCTTCAAACTTGGGAAGGTTCTTCACAGCAGTCAGACGGCCATTGGTATTGATTTTCACGGAAGTACGTAATCCAAGATGGCTGCCATTGACATATTGGATTCTGTCCGTCCCACATCTTGTGAACGCGATATCTCGAGAACAATTCAACCAATCGACTTCAAACTTGAGAAGGTGCTTCACATCAGTAAGACGGCCATTCGTATTGATTTTCACTGAGGTACGTAATCCCAGATGGCTGCCATTGACCATCTTGGATTTCACTCACCCATATTGTACCCATCTGTGTTGTGAACGCGATATCTTGATCTATTCCACCCATCGATTTATAAACCTCGTGATCCACAAATCCATATACCACTACAGACTTACATTCCAGTGTTACACTACCCATTTCTGCTTCCCAAACCTCCCTCAAATTGTCTCAACAATTCCAGATAAACATCTCTTTCCACATACACATATCCACTTTCCAAGTTATATGTAACGAGATATTGGAAACGTATATGCTGTACGCTCTCAAACAGGCTACTTGGCGAAGGGCCTGCTAGCTACTCAGCTTGTTAAAGATTTTGCAACTGTTCATGGCCAAAGAGTGAAGCCCATTGTCTGTTTTCAGCCACACAATATTAAGTGTGGAGTGCACCCTGAAGTGCCTGGTTGAATTTTGTCCACAAAATTTGGGGTGATTTAATTATAGTGATTGCATTACCAGAGGAGTTTCTATATTCACACATATCTTTTATCTTTTCAGTGATATCGGTTCCCCAGCAAGTGGCTGAGCGGTTAGAGCCCAGCGACGACTCCTCAGGTCCCTCATTAATTGACTACTCGGAGCGTCGCTCGCTGCCCATCTCCATACCCGATTATCAGACGGTGGAACATGGAGCTGACAAATTTGTGGTGAGTTTGATACATGCGAGTACTTTCTCCAGCATTAAGCCGAGAATTGTCCTTGCTAGAGAAGGGGGCTCATTAGCAGCGATGTCAGCTGTCAATGTACAAGGGGCCATCGATCCCAGCGAAATTCTTTGCAACAACAACAACATGATTTCAAGGGTGTTTTTCGGCTGATTTGGTACATGAGCATGAATAGCAATTGTTTGTTATGTAGGGAAATTAATATTTCAGGAAACCCTAGAGTTGAGACATTTTATGCCACCATTCCTACATTCACAGGGTTAGACGTGGGTTCACTGTCAACCATTATTAATCTGTATCCTGGACATGCATAGTACGCTAGTCCTTAGATGAGGGCGACCGAGTGGTTTGAGGTGCTTCACTTGTAATCGCTAGCCTCACACCGCTGAACCGCCACGGGTTCGACTCCTCTGGTGCATCTGTGAAAGTTGCCAGTTACTTGTTGACGGGCAGTAATTCTCTCCAGGTACTCCGTCCGGCTTCCCCCACCATTAAAACTGGCTGTCATCATGTATGAATGAAATAACCTCGAGTGTGACATTAAACCAAATCCCTCCCCCCCCCCTCCTTAGATGAGGTTGCATTATGCAATAGCAATTTCTGTCCATCTGTTTATACCTTGGAGTATACTTGCATCTTACCCATGGGCAAGGAAGAGCCCTACAGCAATACCTCTAATAATTCAATTCCCCTATCAAAATTCAATCATCCCCAATTTTGGAGGTAAAATTCAGTCGGTGGTTCTAATAAATTTAATCGTTCTCTAAAATCGTTTAAATAACAAAGAAATAATGGATTATATGCAGGATTTCAAACCATTTTGTCAACTTCTTGTCAACCCTATTCTTCAGTGATTTTGATGTTGATAGTTGAACAGCCTCAAAATTATTTGTACAGTCACGAGGTTGAAAAAAATGTTTTATCTCGATTTTCATTTCTCATACATGTGTATATCAATTGAAATTTTTTTTGTGACTATGAATTTTTTAACTGTCGAGCTCCCAAGGAATAAAGCTACAAGTGATTCTGATTGGGCAAAGCTCTGAATGGGTAATAGACATAATGTCCGAATACATAGGTTCATGCGCCTCCTGGAAACATCTGGCATTTAAATTCCATCCTGGAAGCTAGGTGCTTAAAAATTATAGGAATACATGTATGTCCTGGATTGGCAATATTTCTTTCTCATCAAAAGCGTGCATGTATGAATAATCGTGTCAAAAATTGTGTAATATATGGTAGTGCCAGAAAGACCTACACGTATATCAGCTTGAAAGACTCATGGAAAACCCCTGGAATTTCATGGAATGAAAGCATATATAATACATACAGGTTATGTAACCAGACCCAAGCGAATGCTGGTTGCCTGTTGTATGATTTGATGAGATATCGCAAGCCGTGTGATTGCAATCATTCTAGGGGGATTTACGTTTAATGACCCATGTTTCCTTCATGCTTATGAACATAATGAAAAACCTATAAATCTAGGACAGCACTTTTCCGCAAGACCCTGACCCGGAAGATTACATCGTGATCGTATTATCAGCCGTCATATCGTGCTGCCGTTTCGTATTTCATATTGGTTCTTTATCTCGTTTAGCCCTTCGTCGAGAAAGCTGACCCCATGTTGTGAATTATACTCGTGAGCGGTAGAATTATATGCGAAGTACTTCTCCTCCTCCTACGCTAATAACTGCGTATCTGGCAGATCCCGTCTTCATCTAGGGTTCTCTGATCCTTCTACATGTTGTTGATTGGTGTTATCAGAAGCAAACGCACTGCAAACGACTAGCTAGAAAGCATTGGCCACCGCCTCGCTATTTATAAGATTCATAAGTGCCGCCATTACAAGATTCAAAACAAAATTTGAGTGATGCATCATGTGAGATGAGCTGATGCTGGAATTCTAACACGCTGCCTATGAAATGTACATAGCTAGTCACACCCATGATCCCCCATGTGGCGACTTTCAATTTCCTCTTTCATGTGTAGAGTCTGTGCAAAGGCTAATGGTGTAGGCGGTGAGACGAATGCCAGTGCCGTCTAATCTAATGATCACACTTCTTGTTCATTTGCTTCTGGTGTTATTTATAAACACATGTCCAACCCACATGGGAAAGACAGAGCTTAATATGTTAAACGTAATTATTAATATTACTTTAGCAGACAATTATGAGGATTTTCCTCACTCGTAAAAACGATATCTCACTATTGTTAAAGATGAACTGCAAAATTGTTTTAATTTTATAGTATCAGGTGGGTGCCCGGTGAGTTCCTGTTGCTTCAGTTTATGTTGCTGAGAAGCAACAGGAGCTTGATAATGTGATGTCTAGCACTGTAATATCACTCGTCTTTATTGCACCATGTAAGCGTCCTGTCTGTGTCTTGTGCTGTCCTCAGTGTTTTGTAGTTCGGATGGCGGAGTCTGGTTTCATGTTGCTTCGAAGATTTCTTCTTTGAAGCAACAGGAATGCAGCTTGGTTAGGTGGTGCTTAGTTGGTTTGTCACGATGTGACTGAAATTTTGTTGAAAGCGATGTTAAATCCTATTCACTCACTCGATCTATAGTATCAGTGATATGCTTTAGTGGCGGCTCTGAGATGATAAGATTTTGAACTTGAAATACCCCTAACACGATTTACGAGGACAACTACTCTTCATCTCGGTTGGATGTTGGATACTTGATTATGATGTATGATTATTCAGTCAATGCAAAATAGAATTTATACAAAATAAAAAATGATAATGTAAACAGAATATTGCATGGATATGCTTTACTATCACAAATATTTTTCTCCAATTGTGGAAAGAATATTAAACAGAACTGTCCGATATAAATTCCGGGGGTGTAAAAATATTTTCCCTTACTTTTGTTCCGAATAATTTTATATATTTAGGGGGCATATAGCGATCGCTTTGTCCGTCTGTCCGTCCGAGTTTCTTGTCCGCGCGATATCTCAGTTAATATTTGATGGACAGGATTGGAACTTGCATGGAATGTGGCCAGTGCCTCGTAGTTGTGCAGTGTAGAGTTTTTTCCGAGTTCTGGTATAATTTTCAAGAGTTATGGCCCTTTTTCTGAAATCTCTGTGAATGGGACTTGTCCGGGCTGGGTCTTGGTTAATATTGTATGGACAAGTATGAAATTTGCATGATATGTGGTCAGTGCCCCACAGTTGTGCAGCATAAAGTTGCTCCCCCGTTTCGCTTATATTTTCAAGAGTTATGGCCCATTGTTCCTGAAATCTCCGTGAATTAGGACTTCTCCGGGCTGGATCTTGGTTAATATTGTATGGACAATTATGAAATTTGCGGGGTATGTGGTCAGTGCCCTGTTGTTGTGCAGTGTGAAGTTTCTCAGCGTTTTGCTTATATTTTCAAGAGTTATGGCCCTTTGTTCTTCAAGTCTTTGTGAATTGGGACTTGTCCGGGCTGGATCTCGTTTAATATTGTATGGACAAGTATGGAATTTGCAGGATATGTGGTCAGTGCCCTGTGGTTTTGCAGCGTGAAGTTTCTCCGCATTTCGCGTATATTTTCAAGAGTTATGGCCCTTTTGTTCTTGAAATCTTTGTGAATTGGGACTTGTCCGGACTGGATCTCGGTTAATATTGTATGGACAAGTATGGAATTTGCATGATATGTGGTCAATGCCCCATAGTTGTGCAGCGTGAAGTTTCTCTGCTTTCGGTTATATTTTCAAGAGTTATGGCCCTCTGTTCATTAAACCTAAGTGAATGGGATATATTTATTTGTCCAGGCTGGATCTCAGTCCATAACCGTTTTGGATCAGGAAAATGGCTATAAAATTGTTATTCTACATTCCAAAGCAGACCACATAGGTCCTGAAGTATGAAGTTGCCCCAAAAAGTGTGAATTGGGTGCAAAATTGAAAGTTCACGATCGCTTCATAATTTCACCACAATATACTCCCAAGGAATGTAGGTCTCATACTTAGAATATGTATTATGCGAGGCATGCCGAAAAAAGTGACTGAAACAGAATTTTTATAATTATACAAATTACCTAGGCCTCCACAGACCAATACAGAGCAGAACAAAAATGGCAGGGCAGTGTCAGATTAAAGTGGAGGGGGGATACAATTGAGCAATCTCTGATTGCTTCCTTGCTGTGTTTATATTTTTTCAAGAGATCACTCGTATTGTATGACTGATAAAATTAAATAAACACAGACAAAGCATGATTCCATATCCCCTAGCCTGGTATATCTACACCCAATAAAAATACATATCACTGACTCAGTTCATGTACTGTACAAAAGAGCTACCCTCTGGTCTATTTTAAGCCTTAAGGCCTCGCACATTCACGAAGCCTTATATCATCATACGCTCTCAAACGTGTGTATGAAAAGCCTTATCGGTGATTCTCCATCTAAGTGGGTAATATGCTCAGTTTTCTTGGGAATAATAGATTATAGATAGAAAAATCAATACCAGCTCTTATATATCCATGTACACCCATGTACCGTATTTAGTATTGCTCAAGATGCTCTTAGTGTCGGACAATACACGAACAATGCTTTCCCTCAGCGAGCCCTCTTTAAATTTCTCCTTTTTCGGAACTGCCCGGCAGGCCGTCATTTATCAGTCAGGCCGAATTAAGACTGATAATGAAGCACAAGACGGGATTCGCGCTATTTTTCTTATCCAAGATAGGCAACGTATGGGCCTGCGGGCGAAAGAAAGATCGATAAAATATCCAGTTGCAGAAAATTTTACTGACAGTCTAAAACCAGGACATGGCATTCGCTTTTATGGTTGGATTTTTCGCTCGACAGTGTTATGATTATGACGGAGAAATCTTATCTGCCTGATCTCACACTGGCAATATCTGTTTGCCTGGAAATCATTTCCTTTCTTTTTATGTGACATTTTCTTGGAATGGCACAGTTAGGGCTTCAAACAATTTATTTCTTAAAATCATCCTGTAATGGAGTTAGACAGCTAAATTTGGATCAAACATTTATTACATAGGTCAGTAAGTGCAGTGTGTAATGTATATGATATACAGCAATATTTATCACTGATAATAAACTCATGTTAAAGTCGAGCTAATGCACTCATTTTGAAAATCTGCATTAAATAACACTTGAGTGCAAAGATGTTGGGGAAAGTATATAATTGCGACAATAATTTTTCCATTTGATGACCTCAGATATTTGATTTATTTCAACTGCTCAAAAACAAAACAGAAAAGGAACCTGAAGACACTGCCTGATGTGATGTCAAAAAGAGAGCGCTGTGATGCTAGCGACGTCGCGTTAGAACTCCACACAGCTTTCAAAACGATGCCCAATGTCGAAAGCTATGACTTTTGGAATGCCATTAGACAATATCATGACATAACATCAGGCACTGGTTCCAGCTGTCTTTTCTTTTTTGTGTTTGAGCAGTTGGTTAAAATCTTATTTCCAGCCCAGTCACACAAAATTGTAATTGTTGTTAGTAGTTACTTACTTCACAACCAATGGGACAGCTTCACCGTCAAGTGTTGTTTGATGCATATTTTGAATATGAGTGAATTAGCTCTTTAAGTGAAGTGCAGCAATAAAATTAATATTTGCATGACGGGAGATGAGCTGATGCTGAAACTTGAATACCTATCGTATGAAACAAAGATAATTAGTCAAATCCATGATCCCCTGAGTGGTGCCTTTGCATTTCATCTTGTGTTGTACTGCCCCGTTGAAATTATCATGAATAGTTCATGAATTATCCATGAATGAAATAGACGAATTGTTCATGAATAATTCATGAATATGCATGAGCATTAAATGGCTGTTCATCAACTGTTCATCATAAAATAATGTTCATGAACACAGGGACTTCTTGAATAGTTCATCAATCATATGCCTGTAAATTTTCTCATGAAATTTTGATGAACTGAACAGTCTCACACCAACCATGAGAATATCACATTTGCATTGAATATTTCAGTTTTTGTTCATCAATAATACTGCGGAAATTCATGAACTTATTTCCTGAATATTGCAGTAATTGTTCAGGAATACTTGTGGAACAGTTCATGGATGTTTTAGTAATTGTTCAAAAATACTTGTGGAATAGTTCATGAATGTTTCAGTGATTGTTCAAAAAATACTTGTGGAATAGTTCATGAATGTTTCAATGATTGTTCAAGAATAGTTGTTGAACAGTTCATGAATGTTCCAGTAATTGTTCATGAATTGCTTATAGCACTGGGTGTACTGGACCATTCATGAACTGTTCTACAACTATTCTGAACAATCATTGAAACACTCATGAACTATTCCACAAGTACTTTTTGAAATGAAATGTTCTTCAAATTCATGGGAGAGCATTTCATGAACAATTTATGAATTCATTTTCATCATGAAATATTCATTAAATGCTCTTAAATAGATGCGTCCCTGTTTCATGAACATTTGATGAATATTTCTCAATCTGAAAATATTCATTAAATGTTCTTAAAACTTGTCTGTCCCTGTTTGATGAATATTTCATGAACATTTCTTAGTTCAAGAAAATCCTCGGTGAGTTCATTAATAATGACAGATGTTCATGAACATTTTTGGAACTTTTGTTCATGAACTCGCGGACGATTCTGTAATGAACACAAAGTAAACAGTTTATGAAATTTGATGAATAATTCATCAAAGTTCATGAGTTCTTGAACTTTGTTTTGGCGGGCTGGGACCGTGCATGAGCCCAATGGTGTAGCCTGTTAGACGAGTGGCAGTGTCATATATCTGGTCTGTCTAATGATACACACTTCTAGTTCATTTGCTCCTGGTACCAAGTATTCCATCGTTTGGTGTCTAAAAGTATAGGAGGCTGTAATCTCCTCTATCGGTCACAGTAGGGGGATTCACGACTTTTAGACGAAAGAGGTTGTACGGAAAATGGCCTTACCAGGAAACAATTTGCTAAAATGATTGATACTCTGGTGGACATGTGCACAGTTGATTTCGTATCCAGAAAACCTCGTACTAGCAAATCCTCCACTGTCTTCGACACTGAGAAATGATGGTTCACCGTACCCTTGTTAAGCTGCTCATGGGACTGTGGTCAATTGAGACACATGACATGTACTCGTTCTCAATCAGCCATGTTCAGAGAAAAGATTAACCGTCGTTGTTCGGACCTGTGTTGAGGCTTCACATCCCTTGTTCTTGCCATCTCGGTGTTGTACTTGAGAGCAAAAAAAACAAAACAAATTGCCTCGCATAGCCTACGTGTAAATCTGTGTAAGCGATTACTGGTCAACCTCAATGAGCTCAGTTGTCAGACATGTTCGGGAGCTTTTGCAAATTCCTGGCTTTTAAGGAATTCCAAACAGTATTGCATGGCGCATCGAGTTGAGAAGCATAGGAACTCCCTGGTATACCCTTCGGAACTCATCAGAGAAATGATGGCAAACGCCATGCCAGGCAATGGTGCAGAAGAACTGGCATATGCCATTCCAGTTAGAACCTTTCCTGGCATATACCTTTCCCATTGGAACGCCTCTTAACATATGCCATTCCAGTTGGAACTCCTTTTGACATGTGTCATTGTCCCCCGCCACATTAGTGGCCCGGGGGGACTTACATGTAGAAACACTGGTGTCCGTAGTTCCGTTATTCCGTTACACATTTCTTGTTCGCCCAATAACTCGAGGAACACTGAACCGATCGACTTCAAACTTGCAGAGTGTCTTGACATCGATGAAAGGACGATTGCTTTTCAATTGCCTTCGTAATCCAAGATGGCCGCCATTAGCCATCTTGGATTTCAGCAGTTGTATCTTTACACACGGGTTCCTGTTGCTTCAATGCATTTTGCTGAGAAGCAACAGGAACTTGATAATGTGATGTAATATTGAGGTGTCTAGCACTGTAATATCACTTGTCTTTATTGCACCATGTAAGCGTCTTGTCTGTGCCTTAATTGTGCGCTGTCCTCAGTGTTTTATAGGGTGGATATAGGGTGTTTGGTTCCATGTTGCTTCAAAGATTTCTTCTTTGAAGTAGCAGGAACGCAACTTGGCTGGGTGGTGCTTAGTTGGTTCGTCACGATATAGCTGAAGTATTGTTGAAAGCGACGTTAAATTCTATTCACTCCCTCACTCAGTTGAGCAGTACCTTGCAGGCTTTACTTTTCATCGTAATCAAGGAATCCAAACAGATTCTCACAAGCTAACTCTATGGGAATCCACAGGAATGACGGGATTTCTATAAAGATTATAGTATTAATAAACTGCTTCACGTGAAAGAGCTATTTGCTATCAAGTATAACACTTCAACAGCATACCTTTAAGATTCTACCAAATGATCTTCATACCCCATACTTATTTGTGGTTAAATTGCTGTGACAGGTTATATAGGACATTTTATCATAGTTTACTGTTTTTGGAAATGGTCGAAGTTGAAAACCGCAAACTTGAAACCCTCAAGCCTGTTTGTAAATGTCAAGGTCATGACCCATGACGTCCGAGTCAGATTTTGATCGATTGTAATGAGCAATTGTAGCGAATATTCTGGGTGACATTTCAATATACGATTTGCCAGTTCAGTGATCATCACGCACCAGTGCACACAGTCGGACGAAGGCTGTACACCGGGCATGTCCTCTATTAATAGATTAATGTGCAATCTATAATGTAACAGTTAAGAAAAAAAAAAAAATATGACTTTTTTTTTCTGAAAGTTTAAATACGAAAGACTGTGTCAGGGTTGCCTAACACTACATCGTAGCTGCATAAACTCCGAGCAAGAATTCCAGAAACATCTCTAGAAAAACACTGCTGCAAATGGTATTGTGTTGTGCAAACAATAGTGTCCAGCTGAGCTGGTATTTTCTTGAGAAACATAGCTATTGTGTTAATGCTAAATTGCCCAATTTCAACGTGATCAGACTGTAATCTAGGCAAATTCAGAAGCAGCGTGCATGACCTCGTAACCTTAGATGGGAACCCGCTAAGTATTTTCTTAGGCGAATCTCTCAATTCACCGATGGCATCGATGGTTTACGTCTTGGTTCAGACCACACAATTATTAGGAAAGGCTCGTCGGACAAAAGGTTTTACAGGCCATCGATTGGTGGAAATGATTGATTGGCCTGGCTGCTTCCGGCAAACGCACTTGCTGAATAGTGTGGACAAATTAAAGTTTTGTCGTCTTCGGAGACACAATTACGTCAATACTGGCAGAAAGACTGTCGAGTATTTTGTTGTGCCACCTGCTAGAAGCAACTATTGCATGCAACTGTCTATAATTAAACGTACAATGGCGGATAAAGCTTTGGATGTCATGTGAGCTGTGGAACTCTCTGCATTTGAATCCTTGAATAGCTGTTACACATAAAACGGTTAAAGTGGTAAAGCCATTGACGATAACGTTTAATGACAATTTGCACAGTAAACAAAAACAAGTGTAGCTCTTCAAAAAGAGTGTGGCCTTAGGGGTCACGTCCAATTAATCGAGGCACTTCTCGATGCCTTTGAGATGGACCAAGAAATTTCTCGACTGAAACCGGTAGGGCAGAACCGGAACCCCTGGTGATGCCTCCCAGTTTGCTCCCGGTTCTATCTCCATCGAACCCTGTGGGGCTCCCGGGGATTGACCTCGGGTGTTGTGCACACTCCAGGTCATGGTAAGAATAGGCCTCAACTCCTCGGAGAGCTTGTCGTAACAGGCGACTAACTGGGGCACCCGTGGGGTTCCCGGGTATGATAAGGAATAGGACCCTACCTGTGTGGTTTCCGGGTGTGAAAAGGAATAGGAAATAGTGTTGAAAGCGACGATAGATCATATTCACTCGCTCACTATGAGTACCATATTATGGGAGCACTTGTAAGATACGCATACTGTGGCCCAAAATAGAATCCCGGCAACGGATTTATTGTTTGAACAGTTGTCTTCGATGTTATTCAACGTTTAATCGACATATCCATATCCTGATGTTTCCTGAAGCCAATTGCAAGAAAACTTTTCATTTATCTATATAAATTATAACTACAATGTATATGATTAAACGATCTTCTCTCACATCGATAATATCTGACTAGTATCTGAGGCGGAATAAATGACACATAAACTGGACTGCTCTGAATAATAATGCTGAGAAAGCATGCATTAATTATTGTTCTATACAATTATTTTGATCCAGACATGGATCATTTCAAGCGATAAATGAAAGTTATGTTAAGTGTTTAACGGGTTTATTAATGCAGAATCCATTTTTCTTCCCCGTCGCCCGAAGGGCTAAAGGGGGACTATAGTATTGGGGTCCGTCCATTCGTGCGGCTGTGCGTCCGTCCATCCGTGCTAAAAAATAACTTCTAAAAACCTGAACAGATCCTTATCAAATTTGGTATGTGGATACCTTTCCTCAAGATCTCGCTTGGGATTGTTTTTCATGCCGATCTGCCTATGGATGGCGCCACCTGGGGGCCAAGTTAAAATTTTGTTTCCGGACAATAAACTTTTGAAAAACGGAACGGATTCTTTTCAAATTTTTGTATGTGGGTACCTTGCCTCAAGATCTCGCTTGGGATTGTTTTGTTTTTTTATGCCAATCCACCCTTAGGTGGCGCCACCTGGGTGCCAAGCTAAAATTTTCCTTATTGTTTAATTGGAAATTATGTTTGTCCATGGTTTTCATGGGTGTCACTCAGCCAGGTTGCCCTTAGTTCTCATGGGTGTCTGCCAGGTTGCTCTTCGTTAGTGTCTGCCAGGTTCCTCTATTATTTTCATGGGAGTCGCCCAGATTGCCCTTAGTTTTCATGGGTGTCTGTTAGGTATCCCTTAGATTTCATGGATGTCTGCTAGGTTGCCCTTAGTTTTCTTGGGTGTCTGCTAGGTTGCCCATGGATGTCTGCTAGTATAGGGTCCATACTTCATGTAAGAAAGCACGAGAGAGATATCAACTTTAATAAGGTGGGTGGGTGGGTGGGTGGTGGTGGTTGGAGACCGTGATACATGGACATTGAACAAGGAGTATTTCTGTGACCGGCAGAATGAAGCGACAGAATGGCCGTATGCTGTCTGTTTTGGGGGAGACGTCAGAATGGCAGAATGAAAATCGTGGCCGTGTAGGCCTTCTTTTATCTTGGCGACGGCACTATGGCACAATGAAGCTCTCTCAATTTATCAAGTATTTACAAATAGGACTATTACTGTGGCCGGCAGAATGAAGCGGCAGAATGACCGTAGTCTCCCTTATTTGGGGAAGACGGCAGAATGGCACAATGAAAATTATGGCCTTGTACTCGTTTTTTTTTATCACGGCAGAATGTCTCAATTAAACTTTCTCAATTGATCAACTATTTAATTAGTCTTTTTTTTTTATCACGGCAGAATGATCCAACTGATCCAATTCAACATTTCCAACTTATCATCTATTTAAAATATAAAAACTAGAAGGATTTCTCTTTTTTTTGGGTGCACGGCACAATGTCACTTTCTCAATGTATCAAGTATTTCAAATACAAGGATTTCTGTGATCGGAAGAATGAAGTGACAGACTGACCGTACTCTTTGTTAATTTTTTTTAGACACAAAATGTGTCAATGTTACATACATATATGTAGGAGGATTTGACATCGATTGAAAAATGTAGGCCTACATATACAGCAAGGCTACCAAAGAGCTCGCCTGGTATTTCCTTCCGATATGTATTATTCTTTCCTTGCCATGCTTCATCCACTCCAGTTGTGTACCAATTCATAAACATCCCCTCCATCGTGAAATGATGGACAATGTGTATGGCATGTGTATGGCAAGTTTAGGCTCAATTGTTTTACTTAATTGGAAAGTAAAGCAGAGCCTGTGTTCAGTGATCCGTCAGTTCAGCTACTTGAATAGTTTCTTTGGTCGCTGTTCTATCTCTTAATCTGCATGCATGCGAGACCTTGGAAAGTAAAGCAGAGCCTGTGTACTGATCCGCAAGTTCAGCTGCTTGGGTTCTAAAACTTAAGTATTTTGTGGAAAATACGTCTCGTCACAAATTATGTAAAGATTAGTTGTAAAAATATTTATTGTTATATAAATAGGCCGATTCTCTGCAAATGTTATCATTACCCGAACACATCCTCCAGTGCGGAGGCAAGGAGTAGGGGGAGGGGGCGGTGCGTCCCCCTGTCACCAGGTCTTAAATCCGAGAATGTCTCCTGATCAGTACTCCATTTCTGTGGAGTGTTTGTTGGCGGTTTCAAGTCATAAATCTTTAAGCCATCCGGAATGACCCGAATATTTCAGGGAACATATTTTCGAAGGATCTGGTCTGCTTGATGCTGTGTTTTGTATTGGTAATTTTGGTGCATCTTCCATGTAAGGATCACGAAATTGGCGAAGAGTGTCTTTTAGCGGCTTTTGAAACATTTCCATAAGGGGTCGGTGGTCGGGCTGAGAGTGGTAAATCACTTTGCCTGTCGGCCTATACTACTGCGGTAATGTATCTCTTCATAGAATGTCAAAGCGGTGTTAGGGAGGAATGTACGTGAAGTCGAGTGTCAACCAGTGTTAGGGAGGAATGTATGTCACGTCGAGTGGCAAAGCGGTGTTAGGGAGGAATGTATGTGAAGTCGATTGTCAAAGTGGTGTTAGGGAGGAACGTATTTGAAGTTGAATGTCAAAGCGGTGTTAGGGAGGAATGTATGTGAAGTCGAGTGTCAAAGCGGCGTTAGGGAGGAATGTACGTCAAGTCGAGCGTCAAAGCGGTGTTAAGGAGGAATGTATGTCAAATCGAGTGTCAAAGCGGTGTTAGGGAGGAATGTACGTGAAGTCGAGTGTCAACCAGTGTTAGGGAGGGATGTATGTCAAGTCGAGTGTCAAAGCGGTGTTAGGGAGGAATGTATATGAAGTCGAGTGTCAAAGTGGTGTTAGGGAGGAATGTATTTGAAGTTGAATGTCAAAGCGGTGTTAGGGAGGAATGTATGCGAAGTTGAATGTCAAAGCGGTGTTAGGGATGAATGTATGTGAAGTCGAGTGTCAAAGCGGTGTTAGGGAGGAATGTATGTAATGTTGAGTGTCAAAGCGGTATTAGGACTTAGGGTTAGGTATGCTTCATAACTATCAGGTTTAGGATCATTTCAGCTATAGAAGTCAGATAATTTCTCCACCAAAGCGTAACTAGGGTAATGTCGAAGCTGGGCGTTCAGCATGAGTGTGCTTGAAGTTGACTTTCAAAGCACTGTTAGGAAGGAATATATCTGAAGTGCAGTGTCAAAGCGGTGTTAGGGAAAAATGTATGTGGAGTCGAATGTCAAAGCAGTCTTCGGGTTGCATTGTACGTGAAGTCCAGTGTCAACCGGTGTTAGGGAGGAATGTATGTAAAGTCGAGTGTCAAAGCGGTGTTAGGGAGGAGTACGTCAAGTCAAGTGTCAAAGCGGTGTTAGGGAGGAATGTATGTCAGGTCGAGTGTCAAAGCGGGATTAGGACTTAGGGATAGGTATGCTTCATAACTATCACGTTTAGGGTCATTTCAGCTATAGAAGTGCAGTGTCAAAGCAGTGTTAGGGGAAAATGTACGTTGAGTCGAATGTCAAAGCGGTGTTCGGGATGAATGTATGTGAAGTCGAGTGTGAAAGCGGAGTGAGGGAGTAATGTACATGAAGTCGACTGTCAAAGCGCTGTTAGGGAGGAATGTA
>JAVTVY010054698.1:0-30009 GCA_036873755.1 Hanleya hanleyi | reverse complement strand
AAATAAGATGTGCCTGTAGGGCTATCTGTAGTTTCCTTCAAATCCAGTGAAGGTGGATATATATTCTTCACTGCGTCATTTATATAGCGATTATCCACAGCGAGAAGATCGTCTATATAGCGTTTGGTGAATGAGAAGAAACGGGCTCCAGACAGGATATGGACTAAGCACGCTACCTTTCTGTGTAAAAAAAACAACACACGATTCCAGATGTAGCCCGAGTCCGACAGTATATGATTTCCTGATTATTGGGATTTTTGTGGCGACAGGAAAGATCGGTTGGTTGGTTGTTTGAAGTTTAACGTCGCACCTAACCTTATTGGTCACACGGCGAGGATAACCCAAACAAACATACCCTAGCAAAACCCTAACCCTAACAAAAGCCTAACCAAAACTACAAAAAAAAAATCGAATTTTGAAAAATTAGGCTCTGCAGACACTGGTGATCACAATGGATCGTCAGAGAGCCTAATTTGTTTGGCACTTTAATCTACCTCCTGTGCCAGACAAACATGGTATGGTAAACCATGCTGCCCTAAGCTGGAGGGCTGGAAATTTCGGTCCATCTATGGCGCTACGTTTTGTAACTTGTTTGGTTCTGCTTGACCAGCGGCTAGTTAGAACCGTAGGCTGATGAGGATTGGTGCGGGGGGGGAGGGGAAGGGAGGGAGTGGGGGGGTATTCGAGGGAGTTCCGCCAAGCAAAAACTTACATCTCACAAAGATACATTAGATCTAAATGTCCATAATTCACCCGAACGTAGTGTTTTCCATCTGAAAATTCACAAATTTATCAGGAGGAACGTCTGCATAGGTCTTATATAACTTTTTCTTATTGAAAAATGAAGGCTGATGGTGAAAATCAAGGCTTATTCACGGCAGGAAAATTTTACAAAAACTGGTAGGTCAGTGGTTTTTCTCTCACCTTTTCAAATCGGTCGGTCGACGTAAAGACGAGACAGTATATTTCATTGAAATTGCAACTGCAGATTTCTCTGGAAAATGGACCGAATATGACCAATACTTCTACTTTTTAAGGGTTTTCCAGAAAAATTGAAGCAATTTTAAAGGGGGTTGCAAGGGTTTCATTTTTTTGCTACATAAATGGCATTTGCCCTGAAGTAGTGGTGCAAGCATCCCCTTTCAAATAATATATGGATATAATTTGTTTGCATTAAAGATAAATTGACTAGTGTTGACCAAAGAGGGGGCTCCATTGTTTATTTCCAGCTGAACTGGTTAACTCTGAAGTGCACCCTGAACCTACCGTTTCACACATAGTTTTGGAAAATGGACAGGTCCATGCTATCCAAAACATGGAGAGTCAGGGATTGAGTTCTTGATCTAACAATTTCTTATGTTCATCCAGAAGTCCAAAAGTTTACATATCCAAAATGTTACATTCACTCTATCCCCAGCCCGAAAGAAGGAGCAATGAGGCGTGTTTGTAGTACATTTTTAGGGTTATTTTATTCTATAATCACAGGTGCGGAGGATATGGGGATCCGGACGTTTCCAATCCTTGGACCCTCGTCTCTGTGACGCAGAGACGCTTGCACTCGGATGAATCTTCTATATTCATAACCAGACCCCAGATCATTCCAACATGTCACACCAATGCCAATTGTATGGGGACAAATTCCAACCACACCTAACCAGACGAAAGGTTAAAACTGGACTTTCTAGCATTGATCACCTGTACCAGGACTCAAGCTATATTACATACACGGTCAGAGCAACTGGCCAAACTGATCCTCGGGAGACCAGCTCGAACACAATTAGCATATGTACAGAACAAAGCTGGAAGTAAGATACCCAGGCTTACATAAAAATAAACAGGAATATTAAGGGTCAGGAGCACAGAAATAAGGGTCAAGTTTAACTTCCATATAACGGTGATGCTAAAGGTCACATACCGTACAGACATGTATTCACATGGGATTTCTCGACTCTCTATACTACAATACATCATCAGGACCTTATTGACAGTCTGAGTTCATTAATAGTATCTGTGTTCAAGAAAACTGATCGTAGATATATTAATGTCGGAAACCATAAAGCATTCTTTAGCTCTACTACATACAAGAGATATCATTCATGGGATGTTTCTTTGTTTATAGAGTTGCTTGAATTTCTCATTAAAAATATCTATGTGAAATTTGGCAACACAATATATCACCAGCATATAGGTATTCCAATGGGTGCTAATTGTGCACCCCTGTTGGCTGACCTGTATCTGTTCTCTTATGAATATGACTATATGCAGACGCTTTCAAAAACCGACCCATTCAAAGCCCGTTCCTTCTCATTCACCAAACGCTATATAGACGATCTTCTCGCTGTGGATAATAGCTATATAAATGACGCAGTGAAGGATATATATCCACCTTCACTGGATTTGAAGGAAATTACAGACAGCCCTACAGGCACATCATATTTAGATCTATTTCTCTATAAAGATGAAGCGGGCATTCTCTCTCGTCGACTTTATGACAAAAGAGATAATCACAATTTCGACATCGTAAACTATCCCTTTCTGGACAGTAATATTAGTAGCATTTGCTAGATCCTGTGTTAAATGTGACAATTTTTATCAACGTCACAAAACATTGTTGCAGAAACTTATAAAACAGGGCTATTCCACCAAACGCCTCCACTCAAAGTTTCTCAAATTTGGCGATACATATCGCATGCTGATAGCAAAATACGAACGTAGCGTGCAAGATCTATGGCACTACGTTTCGTAACTTGTGTCTAATTCCGCTTAACCCGGGGCTAGGGGCCGTATGAACCCATGTACTTCAAGATCCTCATGGTACTCATATGAACAGTCACAATCAAAGCGTGACTGAGATACATCATTCTTTAGATGACGACTTTACAACGAATATTATGGATTAAGAATACTGATCAGCGGTACGGATTTGATATTTTTGCCGGCATCATTGAAAACTGTTGACCGCTTCTCCCTTACAGGAAACAAGCCTAATTTTATGTATACTATGATTGTCTTTTTGAATTTGGTGCTAATACTGTTATATGGAATATGGAATAGGTCTTTGGATTATGGACGCTGATATTCTCTAATGGACGACGGCTGAATTATGAATGACGGACTAGACGCTTGTAATGAATGTTTATGTTTGCAAAATAAGACAAAATATAGCATTTAAACAATAATGTATTTTTGTTGTGTTTTTATTTATATAGGTAAAATAGAATACATCCAAATTACATCCTGTCGTCTGGACATTTACACATAAACAGGTTTCCCGGTGACGAGAGCTAACATGGCTTAATAGGCAGCTTCTGGTAGTCGCTCCAGTAGCCCACCCTCTGCCAAGGATCGCAGGAATATTACCGTCTTCAGTCAGTCTCCCTGTCAGGTTCTCGGACACAGAAAATATTCCCCAGAGGTCATTCAAGACAGCTGTGTTCTATTCCTAGATGTTCTTACCTCTGGTATGGGATGTAGTTGGTCTGGAACAACCTCCGGGAGAAGAGCATCCTACGACGGGGTACGAGTTCCAATATTCTCGGCTTGGGAACGGGAATGTTCCACTTTAGTCTCCCCACAACATACTCGTTTTGGCTCACAACCTCCAGTTTTCCGTGGATACCAGATCAGTAGTGTCAGTCGAATAGGAGTCTATTCAGTCTGTGGTTCAGCGTTGTATCTTGAAAACAGGGTGGAGAATGAAACGCTTGGTCGGCGTCGGGCCGCACAGATATTTGTTCTAAATACTTCCTCTTTTGGGCCATTTTTTAATATCCGGCGGTCACATAGTTCATCATTTTCCAACAGATGACTTGTTGGGATATCACATCATCGCTCGGAGATATTTGTATCTAATACCGCTCAAGCCGGTACTAGGGGACGTGTGGTCATTTCACTAGTATGTCCACATGAACAGATGTGGTCATTTCATTAGTATGTCCACATGAACAGCTGTGGTCATTTCATTAGTATGTCCACATGAACAGCTGTGGTCATTTCATTATTATGTCCACATGAACAGCTGTGGTCATTTCATTAGTATGTCCACATGAACAGCTGTGGTCATTTCATTAATGTCCACATGAACAGCTGTGGTCATTTCATTAGTATGTCCCACAGCTGTGGTCATTTCATTAAACATGCTGTGGTCATTTCATTAGTATGTCCACATGAACAGCTGTGGTCATTTCATTATTATGTCCACATGAACAGCTGTGGTCATTTCATTAATGTCCACATGAACAGCTGTGGTCATTTCATTAATGTCCACATGAACAGCTGTGGTCATTTCATTAATGTCCACATGAACAGCTGTGGTCATTTCATTAGTATGTCCACATGAACAGCTGTGGTCATTTCATTAGTATGTCCACATGAACAGCTGTGGTCATTTCATTAGTATGGCCACATGAACAGCTGTGGTCATTTCATTAGTATGTCCATATGAACAGCCGTGGTCATTTCATTAATGTCCACATGAACAGCTGTGGTCATTTCATTAGTATGTCCACATGAACAGCTGTGGTCATTTCATTAATGTCCACATGAACAGCTGTGGTCATTTCATTAGTATGTCCACATGAACAGCTGTGGTCATTTCATTAATGTCCACATGAACAGCTGTGGTCATTTCATTAATGTCCACATGAACAGCTGTGGTCATTTCATTAGTATGTCCAAATGAATCATCACAGGGATCACTTTTGGTTCTTGTGATGGTTTTAGAAATATGCAGTCAGTATATTTGTCTGTGGGTCATATGACTTCTTATCAGTACGCCGGCATCGTTTTCCATCACTCTTTGTTGTGTTTTATTGTTCTTAGCATTGGCCACTGAATCTTCCTGTGTAAGTCTCGCTCCCGTGGAACAGTTCCCATCTCCAGCACAGAGTAGTCATTCTCCGACTCGCTCACGTCCTCCACGTGAGCACTTAAGGTGGTTCATGCCTCAAACAACGTGGGGCGACGTCATTATTCGGGGTTATTTCCCCTGTGATAACTCTTCCAACGTCATATATCACCTTTTCTGATACGAGACGTTATCAGGAGAGGTAATAACGTCGCAAATATTAGAAAACTATGGGGATAGAGACACTCAAAGCTTTTTATATAAAAAAGTAGATCGAAGACCCCACGTTTTATTCGATTAATAAAAAGATCACATGGCGGGGAAGCAGTGTTTAAAATACCAGACAGGTCACCGGATGATTTTCCATTTTGAAGGTGGTTTCATAGTCTGAAAATGCAATTTCCAACGTCAAACAGTTCGAGGAAATGTATAATTTCTATAAATGTTTGTATTTATATTCAACTTTCAGGCGTTTTTAAGATCCGTTGATGTCTCTCTATGTAAGTAAACAATACCTGTGGATGTATATCCATATGCTTTGCCTTTCTTGCCTTGTTGAGCAGAAAACTGAGTTTTCATGATTTTGGCAAAAACGGCTGACACGGTGATATTCGCGGTTATGTACAGAAAAACATAGATGGAAGGCCAACTTTTTTTTACCTTTTACTACTGATCAACACCCCAGATACCTACAGCAAAAATATTAGGGTTGGTCACCGGACAAAGTTTTGAGGTATGAATCCCCTTAACTCTGATACATCTGTGCTCTGGCCAAATTGTCTGTCTTGGGGCAGGTACCGGCCTAGTGCTCTCAGGTTTTGGTAACAAGGAAACTATTGGTACTAAATGGTTTCTGTGTGGCGTCCTCATCTTTCTCTTTTCTAACTTTGAACACGGAGATTTTATCGTTTGGTTGAATCTGCACGACATACAGGTCTTGTTCCCGCTTATCCGTCAGTTTGTTCTTGCCGTCGAAGACTATAGCTGTATCACCAAAATTCTGTCTTCTGGGGAGATCACCGGATCAGAAATCTTCAAATCATGTCACGCATTATGTCTGTTCCTCGCTCGGTCTACCGCCTTAGTTGCTAGCTGGGAGAACTCGGTCAACCGATCCTTCGTAGCCTTAACATAAGAGACTGAACGAATCTGTCCAAACGCCAAATCAATCGACAGCCGCGGATGGCGGCCGAACATGAGAAAGAAAGGACGTTCACCGGTTGATTCGTGCCTGGTACAGTAGTTGGCATGTCCGAGAGGTCCCACATAACATTTCCAATCTTCTTTCTTGCCTGGGTCAAAGGAACCTGGCATATTCAGAGGGATACGATTGAACCTCTCGCACATGCCGTTGCCTCGAGGGTGATATGGGTCGTATTGCTCTTCTCTATCCCATCAACTGCACATAACTCTCTCAGGAGCCGACCTTCGAAGTTGATCCCTTGGTCGGAACCCATAATGGACGACAATGCTTCGGCGGTAGTTTTGGCAGTCATGTCTGGTTGGATACGCCTGGGTATAATGCGTACACGGATCTGTTAACACGAGGATATTGTCAAACAATCAATGCAGATCAACTCCAGTTGGCGACTGTTACCAATGTTAGTCAATGGTGTCCTGGCATCTGTACGTGTTTTCCGACGGATGCAGCATTCGCACTTCAGCCAACATCACTGGTCATACCAGGCCATTACAAAGTGAAAGTGTCCGCTCTCCGCACGGGTGCCCAACCTCATTATGCAAGCCCTGCAGCGCTTAATCCACGAGATTGTTCGGGAGCAGCAGTTGCCTTTTCTCTTGACCATTTATAATGGTTACCCAGTATATAACTCCCTTGTCCAGTGGGAGATGGTGAAATTTTCTGTGGAAAGAGATGGGTATGTCGTGAACTGGCGCTTTATTCTGTCGAAGGCAGGAGGCTATAGGACCGAGAACTGGACCACGTGTCGGAGCTCTTCACCAGTCCCTTACAGTCATACTTGCCAGCTCCTTTGGATCCTCTTCGTAACCGTAAGCTCCTATGTACTCGGTGTGACTCCACACACTCTGGGAACAAACAACAAAATGATCTGGCCGATATAGAGTGCGTTTCAATAACCTCAGTGAATAGAATCTTTAACGATAATAATGTTGTAATAATATGGGATGGAGTGACATAGCTGTCAGAACGACACACATTATAATAGGATATAATATCTCTGCTAGCATAGGCAATCACTGGTTGACTTCCTTCTTCTCCTGATAAAGGACAGCTCCCAAACCACGTGAACTCGCGTTTGTGTTCCTTTCAAAAAAACAGGATGAAATCTGCATACCTACGGATTGGAGGTGACAAAGGCGCATTCTTCAAATATTTGAATATATCATCCTTCTTCATCCTCCAAACCCAACTCGATGACGAAGACAACCTTTTTCTTACTTTTTTCTTCACAGTAGGTGGTAGAAGATCAGTCAAGGGCCGGTTATCTTAGAAAAGTTCTTAAACTTCCTGTAGTAACTGGTGAAGCCCAAGAACTGCCAGACTTCAGTGTTCATCAGTGTAGGCCATGCCACTGCCACCTCAATTTTGGTTGGATCAGTGTTAATTCCATCAGCGGATAAAATGTGACCGACGAACTTGTTCCTCTCAAAAGGAGTCACATTTATGGGGCGACAACTTAATTCCACTTTATCATAACCTTTGAAAGAATTTCTTCAATCGGTCTAGGTAATTTTCAAAAGTTCGCAAAAAGTCGATCAAGTTATCCAGTTAAATCATACATATATTGAGATGAAGATCGCCAAGGAGATGTTCCATTCGCCGTTGGTAAGTAGCCGGTGCATTTACTAGTCCCAAGGGTAATCTGTTTTATTCGTAAAATCCTATTGGGTCAACTGGAAAAAAAAACGTTTTCTCCTTTTCATCCTCCTTGATATCGATTTGATGATACCCAAATTTCATGTCTGAAAAGAACCTGGAAACCTGGTTCTGAAGTCTGTCCATTTTAATTAGTCGTCTACTTCGGAGCTTGTCAAAAATCAAGTGTTAGATCTGCATAAATTTTCTTTCTTGCAGCTTGTAGAACAAATTGAACTCTACAGAATGACTACCATTACTAATACTCTGTGATATTGATAATTTATCATGCTTAAAATACCATTGTAATTTGCTTCATATAAAAGTCCAGTACTGCTGCTTCATGTATCGGCTCTCATTTACATAGGGAGGCATCATAATGTATTCTAGCTTGGGTTGACAAAGATCATTGATGCCATTTAAAGTAATAATTGGCTGTCTGTGTTTGTGTTGCTTATATCCCATGCCCAGTGAATTTGCCTAATGACCACACACACCTCTATGACCATACACAGCATTACTGACCTTTGTGCCAGTGAACATGAACACAATATGATGTCTCCCTATGTGATTTGGAGCTCTTTGGGACAGAAAAGAATGAAAATTTTGAAGAAAAACTATTAAAATGCTTATTTCCGAGGGCCCCCCTCCATAGATGCCAAATGTGAATTTACCCATTACTGTTTGCACCCAGGATAATGCAAATAAACTCACCCTTCCTTCATATTTTTCAGTCCCAAAGTCCATGCCCGAGCTGTGATGAAGAAGTTCCCCTGCAGCCTAAATTTAGGCCAGATGGTTTATGACTGATTTCTTAGTATTTACCTCAACATGAACCTCAGTCAGTATAAGTGCAAGTTTTGTTTTTGTTCTGCAAATTAGACAGGATCGGCTGCTTTTCTCAATGACTGAGTCAGATAGTCACATCAATGTGAATTTATATGCCTGCCCCAACCATAAAAAAGGTCAATTTTTGGAGATACAATGATCATGGGGCTTCAGTATTAGTTTCTCAAATGCCCTTAAATCTGCTTTGGCTCATGTTGAGTTTTGTATGAAAAATATGTTGACGTCATCACCATAGGCCTACTGGTCAAATTATCTAGCTTTCGACATGTTCAACATAATACTGTTTGTCTGCTCAATGTCTATCAACATTTCTTGTTATTGGTACAGGATGTCCATCAGCATATCCGCAAGTCTTCTGTTCTCATGTTGAAGGTGATAAAAACCCTCAATACCTTCTATCCTCCCCAAGAATCCCCCTTCTTTACTAGATAGGCAAACTATTAGGCTGATATGGTAATAAAGTGGAAAAAACCAGTGCTCTGGTAGAGTATGGGGTGGACTTATAAACAAAGTCCGAAAGCCTGACCGGTTTCAATCGGTTGGATCTCTTCAGGGGCTGAGGAAAGAAGGTCTGAGTAGCTCTATATATACCTGAGTAGGGCGTCGGCCGGTGGATGACGTATGTCGGCCGGTGGTGAGCGTATGTCGGCCGGCTGTCGGCCGATAGTGGGTCCCGAGTGGGAGGTGTCAGCCGATAAAGGGTTAGTGTCGGCCGGTAGAGGGTTAGCATCGGCCGATAGGGGGCTGGCGTCGGCCGGTAGGGGGCTGGCGTCGGCCGGTAGTAAATCAAGCAAGTGTTGCTCGTGTGATAGGCTGTAGGTGACCTTCAGAAAAAAAGGACATAAGGCTGTTCTAGAAAAAACAATCAAGATTTTATTGTTTAATAAGGAGGAATTGTGTTAATTCATAATCTGGTCCAGGAGCAAGTCCCAATTGAACGACGTGGCTGTGGTGGAAGTGGTTGACAGATCTATACTGGTGAGCAGTGTATCTGCCTCTGGACGGTTTCCAGTAGCCACGTACCGTACATGGTGTGGTATGTGATGTGGGTGGTGGTATGGTCTTCAACGTGTAAGCTCTCCGGTGTGAAGATTACTCGGCTGGCGGTGTCCATTGACACCGATGTCGTCGGAATCGATGTGTTGGTGCTGGTTGTAGAGGCTCGTTCTTGCGGAGATACGGTGACGGCTTGATTCTCTGTCACATCCATGTCATCGAGTCCGAAGGTTTTAAAGCATTTCTTGGAATGTTTGTGAAAATCACTCTTACGAGCGCAAGATTTGCCACTTCTCGTGGACTATTCATCAACTATTGGCTGAATTCATACACATTTATCCAATGGGTAAACGAATGAGGCAGAGGACCTTGGTTTTATTAATATTTTACCAACGTTGGTATTCACCAGATATCCCATTGCGAAGACGAAAAGCATTTAGGTCGTGAGCACTGGTGGAGCAAACAGTCTAATATCGATCAATGTCTGTTAGCGGTTTTGAGATACCCTCACACAATTGGCCATTTTGCAGGGCAGTGGGGGCTTCCATTACTGCCGAGTCTTGCCATGTCCATTTCAATTTCAAATTCAGGTCTTGTATGAGATCATGATCTTAAGAGCTTAGTGAACCGAGTGTTGTTGTTGTTTTTACAGTGTATTTTGGAAAATGTGTAGTGCAATTGGTTCTGGACTAGTGTAAATGTTAAACACTTCAAGTGCAAACATGAAACACGATAATAAAGTGAAAATCTTACCAATAAGCTGCGTCACTTTTAGTCATTGTAAATTATATACATTGCCAATATGGAATGAGCTCCTGAAAAATTCAGAAATAGAAAGCTTACCATACAATTATTGACAGGGATAATTAATTTCTAACCATACACTTACTTGACAGGGACTTTTAAACATCTTTCCAAATTTATCTTTATGTGTCAGTTAACAAAGATAAATTTGGAAAATTGTTTAAAATCCATTGGCAACAGCTTGGTTGAAAATTAATCACCTATGTCTATATTTGTATGGTAACTTTTCTATTTCTGTATTTTGCAGGAGCTTACAATGTATTTCCTATTGTGTATAATTTACACTGACCAGAAGTGACACAGCCTTATGGTACGCTTTTCACTTTATTGTCGTTTGTCATACTTGCACACTCAGTATGAAACATTCACTCAATTCCAGGAACTAACTGCGCCATACCTGAAACATCATTATTTTCAGCATTTTCCAATATAGAGTGTAACAGCAACAACAGCACTCGGTTCACTAAGGCCTTAAAAGCAACTTCAATGAAACATTATCAAAGTGTCTCACAGGCAGTGAACTTCATAGACATTCAGACAGTGGAAATGACTATCGGTCAACCAAACTATCCTTCAAGAGTTATGGCCCCTGAACACAATTCCCTACCATCATCTCCTGTTTTATGGCTCAAACAATTAGCACAAATTCAAATTTGGAGATATCGGTACACCAAAATGGCATTGAACATGAGCAAGTCAAGTAATGATGTTAGCATGTGACTCTTGTGTGGCATGGATAGGAGGATACTTGGAGGTGATCAGGGAGGATGAAACAAGATTTGACACCTCACAACACCCACAAAACTAGAGTCCAAGAGATTTTGGCCCTGCTGGTTGAGAATGGATGATGATATGGGCACAAACTCTTCCTCTTATAATACTGTTGTTCTAATCTCTACTATTGCCCTTGCTCTGTAGTCAACCTTGGAGAAACTCCCTTTTCATCACTTCGTCTTCAAACCTAAAATTCTACGTCATAGAATTCTTCACGATTCTCGTCTTCTCCAGTCTTTCATGGTTTTCTCCCATCTCCAAACAAAGAAAGCAAAGCAGGTTTCCTCAGGTTTCCTTCACTTTCCAGTTGAACGGAACTGAAATCCACAGCTTCTTCCTTCGTAAGCTCTATTTCTCTAGCCATGAGCTATTGGGATGTCTTTGCTGTTTTTTTTTGGCGATCTTTCCATGGAGATCCAGAGTCCGGGTGGGAGGAGCTCTTAACATTTAACATGTTACTTGCCCATAAGTAGAATCTTGAATTCTTTTTTTCATTTCCGAATCACAGCCTCATCCCACGGACCATATATATTGCTGAAAAGAGAAAAGGGCAGTAAATTTTAATAATTCTATCAGCAGGGTAAATTTGGGGTAAGATTTGAAAAGCACAGCATGTAATTATTACCCCTCAGCCATTTTGGCCTTGGGGTATTGTCGTTGCCATGTACGTCCATCCGTCCATTCATTACCACATTTTAGGCAAAACCGCTTGAGACACAACCACCAAATTTTGAACACTTATTTATCTAATGCTAAATCAGACGCCTATCGAAATTGATTCCCCTCGGCCCATATTTTACAGAGTTATGCCCCTTTACAGATATATTAATTTCTATTTCTGTCCTATATGCTTAAATGTAACCAACTATATCTGCAGAACTGTTTTCGATATAGCTATTATATTTTGAAAACTTATTTATATTGTTGTATTCTAGAAGCCAACAAAAAATTACTCTCCTCGGTCCTTTTTCGGGTGCAGTTATCTCTGATTTTGTGATATATGCTTAAATGAAACCAGTTAAATATCATTAACTGTATTTGGTACAGCTATCAAATTATGAGGACACTTTCTTATCCAGTTGTAGTCTGGATACCTACAAAAAAAATAGTGGTTTCGGCCGTATTTTATGGAGTTATGCCCTTTTTGGATGAAATAATCTCCCGATTTTGTGATCTGTAGTTGAATGTACAAGTTATATCTGAAGATCCGTGTTCAGTACAGGCGCTAAATTTTGGAAACTTATTTATCTACTTGTATTCTTACCTTACCCCTCGGCCATTTCGGCCTCGGGGTATTGTCATCGCCATGTACGTCCGTCTGTTACCGCATTTTAGGCAAAACCGCTGGAGAAACAACCACCAAATTCTTAACACTTATTTATCTAGTGCTAAGTCAGATACCTATCGAAAGTGGCTTGATTATTCCACATAGTACTATCTCTTCCCCAATTCACGCTACAGATTGGTCTCAACCACTTGGGGAAAGCTGAGGGGTTTTGATTAGATCAATCTCATGTTACCCATTGTTGCTGGGGTGAAAGCAATGCCCTATGCTGGCTCTCCAGCAGAAACTGTCACTGAAAATCATCCCTGCTGAGTATTGACAGCCCTTCTAGATGTTAAATCACAGTTGCTGTATTATACCACTCTTTGGCAGGGTAACTAACACTGGACTACTTGAACTCTGTTGTGGGTTGCTGATCAGAGATGCAAATGGCGATGCTAATTGGCTGTTTATGAACTAGGTCACATGACTTCACTCATGAATAATGTATTTGTATGACATACTACGAATGCATTTATGTTAAGCCAGAGGTGTTGTTGTAACACATCTCTGGTGGTACGGGAATGGTAATTACCTTGACCAGATACCATATGGGTAACATATCGACATTGTTGGTTTAATAATGGGCATGTTGGCATCCATCATGATGGCTAATTGTTACTTAATTTCATAGTTACTGATATTCAAACAAGAAACAATGGTACTAGGAATACGGTACATTTAATGTTTTAATGAGGTATGTTGGTTCCAGGGTTATTTTGCGTTTTTTCCTTAAATTTTCGAGTTCATGGACTAAAGATGGCTGAAGCCACACAGCAAATTCATAGTAATGGGGTCATTCACTTACTTCTTGTATGGTTGTAGATTGATGAGCCAGGTTGGACACAGAAAGGTGATGAACAAGTGAAGTAGAATAAACAGTACAACACCCACAACTGATACACTGAACAATGCCAGTCCTGCCCCAACACCTGAACACACGGTTAGAATGATTAGACTTCTGGGGTACACTGTCTGAAAACAAGAGAATATACTGGAGACAATAAGTGCAGTGTCCACAGGAATAATATCTTTGTGGTCACATTTACAATTTGAACAGTGATGCTGTGATATAGAATGATTTACAGCCTAAACCTAATTGTATGTTGCAAAATGTTGTAAGAATAAGTCCACTGGCACAAATCCTTTGTTCAAGAATTAAAGGTGGAAAGGTGGATTGAAAATAATTACGGTAATTCCCCTAATAATACGATCGCCGGAAGTGCAGCAAAAATGGCTCATATCTGGCAGTATTCTTCATGGCACCAGCTACAAAGCGTCCTATTTTGTCATTATATGATTTTTCTTAATGAGAATGTTACTTTTTTTATGTGTTTGAATAACAGAGTTGAAAATGAACTTCCTGTGATTGAATTATTAGGGGAATTACCGTAGCATTGCTCATATCTGACATTTGTCTTCATAATACCTCCTAATTGAATGAAACATCATCAAGACCTGATCCTTACCTTCAGTTTCCGTCGTAATAGTGGCCAAAGGGCGAATAACTCCAGAGCAAAGGTCACACTAGAAAATGCATGACTTGGACTGTGCAGTCTGGAGGCCAGACATACTGATGCAAACAGTCCAGCATTAAGGGATAGTGACCAGGATACCCTGAGGAATATAACAATCAGTGGTCAATACATGTACAATATAGACCGTAGAGACATTGTCCATAGAAAGTTAATCAGAAAAAGGACGGAAACATTCTACACCGTTTTTAGCTGTAAAAAGACAAATTCAAGAGGGTGTGTTAATTTGTCTGCAGGAGGACTCTGTATCCTTAATGCTGTGATAAAAGAGATGTGACAATAATAGAAATCACTGATGTGTGACAGACCAGTGACTCCAGTACAGTTTGCTTCAAGTGGACCAGTCATAATTGTGGATTCTCCTTCAACACATTGATCCATGTAAGTTCCTGCCAACTCATCACTCACACTAGCCTTTCATTCCATTTATGCAATTAACAGAATACAGTATCCTAAAACTGAGTAAAATTAAATTATCTAAATATTCTGGACACTAAGGAATAAGTTAATCAGTATTCCACCTTACATTGCTGCATCGGCACCATAGTCGTGAAACAGGAGATTAGCTAGGAGCATGATGGTGGTCATTGCGTAGATCGTGTCAGTGCTGACCGTCTCTGTTAGTGAGACCAGAACCGGTGACAAACCAAAACTGAAACCGATGAACATGATCACAGTCTTCAAGTCGTCAAGTCCTGTAATAGTGGAAGATAAATATGGGAGTGATCAGAGATATTGCTGCTGATAGATAACATCATCAATCAATTGAAATATACAACTCAATGATCTGGTGACTCATCGCATGGCTACATTGAAACTCAATTGTGACTCAATCGCAGAGATACATGGTGACTCAATCACAGAGAGACATGGTGACTCAATCACAGAGATGCATGGTGACTCAATAAAAGAGAGACATGGTGACTCAATCACAGAGAGACATGGTGACTCAATCACAGAGATACATGGTGACTCAATCGCAGAGAGACATGGTGACTCAATCACAGAGATACATGGTGACTCAATCGCAGAGATACATGGTGACTCAATCACAGAGACATGGTGACTCAATCACAGAGAGACATGGTGACTCAATCACAGATATACATGGTGACTCAATCACAGAGATACATGGTGACTCAATCACAGAGATACATGGTGACTCAATCACAGAGAGACATGGTGACTCAATCACAGAGATACATGGTGACTCAATTGCAGAGATACATGGTGACTCAATCACAGAGAGACATGGTGACTCAATCACAGATATACATGGTGACTAAATCACAGAGATACATGGTGACTCAACTACAGAGATGAAATGGTAAAATCACAAAGATACATGGTGCCTCAATCACAGAGATATATGGGGGGGATTTGGCTTAATGTCACTCAAGTTTGTTTCACTCATATGGTGACAGTCAGTGTGGTTGGTGGAGGAAGCCGGAGTACCTGGAGAGAACCACCGCCCGTCGGTAAGTAACTGACAAACTTCCACACATGAACCAGCTGGGCTCGAATCCGTGCCGGTTAAGCAGTCTGAGGCTAGCGGTCACCAGCGAAGTGCTTTAGACCACTCGGCCACCCGCCCAGAGATATGGTGACTCAATCACAGAGATACATGGTGACTCAACTACAGAGATAAAATGATGATTCAATCACAGAGATAGATGGTGACTCAATCACAGAGAGACAAGGTGACTCAATCACGAAGATACATGGTGACTCAATCACAGAGATGAATGGTGACTTAATCACAGAGATACATGGCGACTCAATCAGAGAGATAAATGGTGAAGCACTAACAGACAGAGATACATGGTGACTCAGTCACACAGATGGTGATTCAATCGGAGAGATACATGGTGACACATTCACAGAGATACATGGCGATTCCATCAGAGAGATACATCATGACATATCAGTGATACAAATTATGACGGAACCAGAGAGATACATAGCATTTTGGGCCAGTGACATGTAACTCTTGAAGCGTGGTCAAATATTTCTTACTTGATCTACCAGATTCGATCCTTCCATGACCACCGTCAATGATGTCATTGGTGAAGTAACCAATCAGCGTCAACAAGGAGGACATCAGGAATAGTAACTCTGGTGATAAAGTCTGCTCACTCATGTAGATGTAGACCACAACAAATATACACACACTGAAAATAGATGAATATTACATATACATTTCTATTTACTTTGTCAATGAGATGACATAAGGCAGTACATTAGTCTGAGTGCAGGGAATTTACAGTTGATAGAAAGGTGGTTGAGTGGGTAGAGGAAGATTACTTCGAGAATGTGCAGATAACAGTAAAGCAGTTTTGAGTGAAATGATTCCTCAAGTACTGTTCAGTCCCCATGAATGACGAATTGATCAGATTTACAGCAAGGGATCTTCAATACTAAAGCTTGTGCAAGGTATGAATTAAGGCCTGGTCATGGTAAGTAACCTGTTTATAGGTTACAACTTTTTCCCAGGTGGTAACCTGTTTGAGAAAATAGGTAACTACCAGTCCAGGGAGTTAACCCTTAGATGCTCAGTTTTGCTATCAGAGCCATTTCCCAGCAGCTGAGAGCCCCAAGATCAAGGTTGGCTTTCGTCCTTAAAAACAAAATAAAATACCACTTATGCAAATTTAAAACAAAAAAATAAAAAAATTGAACCGATTTTTTTATATTTGGTGATAATTTTCCACTCATAAATTTGATGCCATTTTCCTTCTGCATTTCCACCAAATCTGCAAAATCCGACATGACAGTTGCCAGAGCTGTATTAAAATTTGGCTTCTTTCATAAACATCTCGTGTAAACAGGAGCCATGGGCGGGTTGAGATGTGGTGGCTGGTGGTGTGCTGTTTTTGCAAACCACGTAGCAGGTGTCTCGGCAGCAGTTTCAGTTTTGACAGAAGTTTTGGAGGTTGTGAATTTTCTCTTCGCACAGTCGTGAAAGGAGTCTGATTTAACCTGTTGTTTGACATTGCTTTTATTAATGTGTTTCACCTGAATCCACATAATTTATCAGGGCCTGAAGGAACTGTCTGATAATAGCCCGAAGTTGTGCCTCGTAATCTCCTACATACGAGCAGTGATGAGAATTTACGAATTCCCGCTATATACTGGCTTGAAATCGTTTCCGATATTGAGATGTAGTGACCTATACATAACCTGAACGGCCATTCGCCACTTAATTTATACGCTGTTGTGCATTGAATAGCTAAGGGTTTCTACTATTACACTTACGTATTGTGTTTTGGGCATCTGGCTCATTATAGAGGTAGAAGATATAATAATACCTGCAAGCTTGTTGAGTGACAACACCAGACTCCCTGACCACAGACCAGTATTCATACTTCCTTGTATATACTACAAATATAAAACAAGATCACTTCCAAATTACTTCCACTGAACAAATGTGTAAATGCTGGTAATCTCTAGGTTATATGTTCTTTGCAAAACATAAACAGTGATATGCAGAATATGCCAGAGTATTCTCATTGACCTGATTTATCAAAGACATCTGAAAATCCAGGTAACAATTAGCCAAGTTTACATGGCTTTGTTCATTCCTACTCAGCCATGTTTCCTCTTACTGAATTTACATGTACAGTCCGGGACCACAAGGCTCCATGGGACATACGGCTCTATCCGGCAATAAAACAACACCTCCTCACTCTCTGACCACTAATTTTATCTAGATCGGCAAATACTTTGGGTGCCATGAGGAGCTGATGTGTCTGCAATCAGTCTTCAAACCTCAACTGTCAACTGAATTTCTCTCTACTCTTCGTACGCGTCATGTGATCGGCATTATCGCAGCGTACTGATCACGTGACACGTTCGAAGATAATGGAGAAATTCAACCGGCCGTTGATGTTTGAACACTGATTGCAGACGGATCAGCTCTTCATGGCTATTGAACTGTTTGTGGAACTCTTTAAATATCGTGGACAGAAAGTGGGGAGGGATTATTTTATTGCCGGATAGAGCCATACAGCCCCTGGAGCCAATGTGGTTCCGGACTGTATATGTACATGTAAATTCATTAACAGAAAGCCTGGCTAGGTAACAATTTTCTCCAGGTACAGGTAAAGATTTAATCCTTATATAAAACAGGGCTTCGTGTTTAGCTTGAGTGATAGCTCACCTGCACGCAAACACTCGCATAAATTCATGTCACGAGAGTGATTTTTAGCTCACGTAAACTGTCATATTGTATACTGTATTATATTGCAACCACTCGCCCTAACGTTCAAATACCTTCTCCTAAATATTATGACGTGGGCTATTTTTAGCTCGCATACTAAATTCTAAACACGAAGCCCTGTAAAAGCTTCCAGTGAGTTTTTATCTTATAGCTACATACATGATAACAGCCTCAATTAACCAATGCCATATTTTGAGGTAATCCCAAGGGTTATTCATTGATTATTTATCATTGTTTATCAGAGCAATGGTCACCCAAATCCTTCCATTTAGAGCTCTGACAAAGATTGGCTCACTCAGCCTGTTTAGCAAAGACACATTTTGACCTTTGTGACCTTCGAAATTAAGTCAACATCATCATGAATTGAACTTTACTTAGGCTCTCTTAACATACCATTATTCCAAATATCAAGATGCTGGCTGAATTCATTCTCCAGATAATGTGTTCACAAACATACAATGTATATTGTTCTGAAATTTGGCCTTTCAAAATAAGTCAATGTAATACAAATGTGAATTTGACTTGGAGGCTTTCAGTTGCAATTTTTTTTATCTTTTTCAATAATGAATATTAATTATTGAAAGTGTGAAAATGCAACTAGATAAAAAAGATATATTCATTTTTAAGTTCATTTCCTTTCAGGGACATTCAATATTCTCAGAATTAAAATTTGGTTCTAATCTGTCAACTCGCCCATAATTGGGGGATGGCTCCCATAAGATTAACTTTAGGAAATACAGATAAATTATCATAAATAAAAAAAAATAAGTATTCCAGGTTGTTGATTTTCAGATATGATTGGAGGATGGCTAGTTTGCAAAACCTGCTGAAGTTTCAGAATTTTTCGATGTACAGAAATCAATTTATGAAGAAAAATGGGTGCCAGACAATGCTATAGAATAGCGATCTGTATGGTACCCTAGTTGTGCGGGTCACTGACAGCAGATGGAACAGCAGATCTATTGTTCTCTGCTTTCGCTTAGCGAGAGTTGTCTGGAAGAATTGTCATATCAGTCATTCGTAGTGGAACAAGATCATCGTGAAAGAAGACCTTAATCAATGTTCATGCAACCATTGTCATAATTGCTTTTTGTATGCTTTGTCATGTGCTGAAAATAAATAAAAATACATTTGATAAAATATCTATCTTTGTTCATTTGTAATTATTTCCGATTAAAGAACGTCATCAAGAAATATATGAGAAAGAGAAGATGTCCAAAGCTTCAGTGTGTGAACTGTTGAAGGAGGTCTAGTTTTCGTCACATGTTCACTTGTTATCGCTATTTTCTGAAACATTGAATTTGAGACGCGATCGAATAAAACTTGTCACCGAAGATATTATACGATATTTACAGTTCTTTTTGAGCTCATCAAGAAAGCTTTTATCAACATAATTATCAGGAACACCCTGATTTTCGTACAACACTTTTCTCCACTTCACATGCTTCGCTGCCATTTTGCCCACAATCGGTCATGTGACAAGCGGTCGTTGCCATGGCGATGACGTCACAGGGAATCAACAATATGGTGGGTCGCGCTGTGAAAATGGCTGGCGATATACGATAATAATAATAACATTATCAAGACGTGTTTTAGTGGAGCGGTGCTGACACACTTTGATCATTAGAGAAAGTAATTTCTTTAGGACGATTTAAACTGTTATTTGTATATCAGAAATTGAAATAAGGGAAGAAACATTGCGACCAATCCCAGTCAAAGTTGTTGGCATCATTCTGACTTTCTTAGATTTAGAAAGCCGTTAGAAATTTTGCAACTATAATAAGATAGAGTACGGTATAATTATTGTTGTTGAGTGTAATACAAGGAAAGAAAACAAAAAACAACATGCCGCCCAAAAAGAAGAAGAGTGGAAAGAAGAAGAAAAGTGGCAAGAAGTCGGCAAGGGCTTCATCAACAAAAATTACCACAGAATCCCTGAATGAACTTGGCAAAGAGTATTACCTGATTCAAATTCGAGACCTTGAACAGAGACTTGTCAGGTGAGTATTATGTAAACAGGTAAAGGGAAAAACAGAATTGAAGTAGATTTCATAATTCCGTGAAGGTGGCTCATGGTCACGATACAGACGGTCTCGAGTTATAATTTCGCCAACGCATAAGATTTGAGTATATCCATCACGAAGGAGATACGAGCCCCCCAAAAATGTGAATTTCTATTTATGCATCATTTCATACAATTTTTTTTTACCAAGTCCAGGGAATTTTGAAATTACCGACTCTCTTTTTTCTGCAAATTGGTGTAGTTTTGAATAAATTTTTTTGGGATAATTTAGAAATAACTTCATGAAAATGCCCACATGCGTGATCTGATGATTGTTCGCTGGGACGTTGGGGGCTCGCCCGCTAGATCACCATATCACTTTCAATTCCGAAAATCGGGTCTCATGTGAGATCATGATCTTCAGTGCGACATCATTGAAACTTTAAGACTGTCTGCCAGGGTTTTGTCTGTACCGGTCTATCACTCTTCCTTTGACAGTGGAAATGTTTATCAGTCAACATTCGCTACGTACCTGGCCAGATACCAGGCTTCATTTAGATCTTATTCTTGAGTGTTACCGTACTAGGTCAAGCTTGCATGTTTCAAAACCGTGATAAATAGTCCGCCTAATATTTGTTTGATGAGAGTAGGTTCTGTTTGAATGTTGACCCACATCAGATCTTGTTTTAGTCTATGTGAAATTTGTTCATGTCGGTTTCCTATTTTCAAATCACCACATCGGGGCCAGGTTAATATAGGATTTGGATGAAGTTATTTCCATGGTGTTTTGAAAAGTGAAGCGAAATCCGCTGCTCTCTGCTCTATTCTCCAGGACTAAAATGTTGTCTATAGAAAGTGTTCAGCTTGTATTATCTCTACATAGAATTTTATATAGATAATGTACTTTTATCCTAGACAATTAGGGCCAGGCAAATGGCTTTTTTTGCACTGTTTAGACCTCGTCAAATGCATCGATTCGAGACTAGAAATTCGTTAAACTCCATAAAAACTTTGTATGCCATATCATTGAGCAGGAATAGGAGCATAACCTTGCAGTATATCTGTGGCGTATTATGTGACTAGTAGCAGGTTCAGATGATTTAGTTATTCAGAACTGGGTTAATGTTCGTAGGAAGCAATGAAAAAAGAGAAACCAAACTGTAGCTCCAGAACATTAGTCTTGATGGTTCAGGGTTTTTGGGAGGTGGGTGAAAGGGTTTCCCTTCCTGGCATACCACTGAAATTTGTAACTATTTCCAAAGCCCAGTAAAAATTGAATTCCATTCCTCATCTCAAATTCAGATTTTGTTTTCATTTCAAAATCCAAGGTCAAATTTCAACGACCATTCATGTCCAAGATCATGACTGCAAAATAAGGCCTATCCTGATGGCAGTAGGCCTACTTGTGCAACTCATTAGCTAAAATGGGTGTTAACAGATCTATGAAGTACATGTAACCTAGTTCCTTTTTCGGCGTAACAGAAGAGGGAAAACTTACCCTATTTACAAAAATATACAAAGAATATAACATCCAAAACTATTTGAAACACATCAAATCCACTACACACAAACAAACCATCAGTAAACTCCGCATCAGCGCCCACAGACTGCAGATTGAAACTGGGAGATACAAGAAAATACCACGACACCAAAGACTATGTACCGAATGCCACACAAACCAAATAGAAGACGAAAAACACTTCCTACTATATTGCCCAAAATATGACACCTCTCGCCTGTCATTGATTTCCCTGTTACCCAATCTTTTGGACAGAGGAATCTCTGACGACGAAAAATTGACAATCCTCCTCAACCCGAACAACCCCAAAGTCGCACTCTCCATCAATAACATGTACCAGCTGCGCATAACACCAAAATAACTCCTCCAGCAGAGCACTTCCTGTTGTCCACTACGTAAATAGTACTACTTTTACGTTATTATTGCGATTATGTTGTATCGCAATGTATGCACTGTATATAATGTAAATATTTTCAACTACTTTGTCTCTTGCCATGCTTTGTATGTCTCAAAGTCGTGCAATAAACTATTGATTGATTGATTGTAATTTGGCGGGTTTTTGTGGATACATCGCCTATATAGGAAGTGTATCCACATTTTCGCGACACGTAAAATCAGATGTTTTTTTCAAAAATGTGGATACACCTTCTATATAAGTGATGTATCCACATCTTATTTGCAATGTAAACACCTCTATAGAACTAAATACTCGATTCTAACTTTTAAACCTGAATTTAAGAAATGTTTAGGTTGACTATTTCTACCGGGTGAAGTGCCGTCACAACATTTTTTGTTCAATTTCTTGCCCGACTTTCCAGGGCTAAATCGAAATCGGAAATACTTGCATGTGTGGCATGAATTCTTCTGAACTTGGTTAATTATAATTTAGAGATTTTAAGAGTACATAATTGTTTTTCTCCTCGTATTGATGGGAAAGAGATACTATATGTCCCAAGAAACTTGAAACAATCGGAACTCCAAATTTTACATCAACTGCAGGTGAAGAGTAAGGAAAGGTTTGATTGGCTGAAATCTGTGTAATAGCCCCGCCCAGCTATTATTTAACCAATCAGAAAATTGGACTCTACAAGTCTCCAATATGGCTGACAAAAGCAACAAGAAGCTCCGCGAAAATAATAGCATCTCTTTCCCATCCATCTCGACTTCCACTCCTAAAACTCAGTCGAACAATACGATTATTTGAATCAGTCTAACAGATCGTAAGTACCTCCTGCTGTTTTACTGTCAAAGATCGACGCCGAAAACTCGTTGGAGTTAGTTTTTTTTAGCTTCGTCTCGAGGAATCCGAAGTCGCGACTCGAGAACTTTTCATAATCGTACCGTAGGCCCTACGGCTTTTATATCGCCATTGCCCGATGAATTATAAAGTATAGCAGTCATTAAAGAAGTATCGCCAAAGTATCCACACTCAATAATTCACGCTTTTTCAAATGTGGATACAAATGTGGATGCCTCTCCAACAGGGAGTGTATCGGCGTGTATCCACAAGCGAGGAGCCACAGTCCAGCCGTAGGCCCTAAAGCTGCCAAACAAAAACACGTTTGCTTTCTCAACATACTAGCATCTCTTTCCCATCAATAATATCCACATTTTATTTGCCCAGGCTTTAAAACACACTGTAATTCATAGAGTAGTATCCACATTTAATAATTTATGGGTTTTTTAAAATGTGGATGAAAAAATGTGGATGCCTCTCTTATAGAGGAAGTATCCACAAAAACCCGCCAAATTACCGTTACGCCCCTTTTTCTTGTCAATTTTCACAAACACACTTGTTTCAAATCCAATTCTGATGTCACCCAGCATGCAAAAATGTTTATACCAGAACTCTTCTAGTTGATCCTGGAAATAACAACATAGCTCAGCTATCAACAATTTTTGTAAACATTTAAACAGATGT
Source organism: Hanleya hanleyi (assembly GCA_036873755.1). Taxonomy (NCBI): domain Eukaryota; kingdom Metazoa; phylum Mollusca; class Polyplacophora; order Lepidopleurida; family Hanleyidae; genus Hanleya; species Hanleya hanleyi. The sequence goes on along the minus strand of JAVTVY010054698.1, from coordinate 6,384 downwards.
TAATGAAATTATAAATATGATATTATACAAGCCTGGATAACTGATGCAGAGTTTCTGTAAGATTAATAATTAAGTCTGAAATCCAATCAAAACATTGTTGCTGAGTGATAGGAATTATCCTGTTAGTTGTTACACATAATTTATTAAAATATTACCTGATCCATTATTGATTATTGATTACATGTGACCATAAGGTGACTGATGATGTATGTTATATTTATCAGGTACCAGAAAAGGTGTGATGAACTCGAGGTTGCTAATGGACAGTTCCAGGATAAGTTTGAGCAGATGGCCACAGATAAGAAAGAGATTGTCAACTTTTGGAAAAAACAAGTGGAAGAAAGGAGTGAGTTATTCTGTATCTCAAGATATCTCCAGGGCTGTATCTCAACTGCAAAACACCTTCCATTTTCCACATGTTTCAGTTTGAAATTATTCCTATTATATATCAACATCTTTTCAGTCACAGTCTGTAAGCTTATACGGTATGTGATTATGCAGATGTTGTGGCAATGTTCTGATTGTATGGTTCATCACAATGCTCAGAGCTTCTGTCCGTCTGATCTTCATTTTTCAAATTATCATTCTGCCATGTTAATATAGTTTAGAAATATGTGTGATATACTCATTAATTTTTTTTCCTACATTTTGAAAAACCCAACCAGAAAATACTGGCTTGGGTGAGAATCAAACTCACAACTTTGGGCATCTACCATCCCACTGCTGTACTGACTGAGCTGAGCCCAGTTGGGAACAGCTCGCTAATTCAATCCATTTCACAAGTATGCAGCTTATTGGCACCATAACAAATGAATTTTCCATATGTTCGAAGATGAGCAATGTTTTGTAATTTTCGACTAATAATTTGAGTCATTTTCAGGGATAAATCAGTCTTTTATTTTTGAAAATCACGGGAATGCTGTGAATCACACTTCTATAATTTGAAAAAATGAGTTTAAGGAGTGTGATATCACACTTCTCCAGGCTATAGGGAGGTTAACATTTGGCGAGTGCTGTTTTTCACACTCCTGAGCTAATTTTTAAGAGTGTGTAGAATGACTTATCACACACAACTTTATTCTTTGTCACACATGATTGTTTATAAACAGTTTGAATTGTGTTTGTCTTCTCAGCGGATGAGATTTCTGACCTGAACGAAAGATTGATTGGGTTACAGCAGGCCAAGGACGCAGAGAAAGAGTTGAACGATGCTCAACTTCAGCAGTTACGAACAGAGTTTCAGGAGACCAAAGATACCCTAACTTCAGAGAACATGATTTTGGGTAAGCCTAAATGACATATATGCGAAATACATATATTATTGTTAACTCCCTCTGTACCAGTAGTTTTTAACAGTTCCAAACTAGTATCAAATATACGTGCTGTGGAAGACGCAATATGCGAGAGCTGTAGAGATACCACACAATAAAGCCTGACCGGTTTCGATCTGGTTAGATCTCGTCAGAGGAAATTTCGAAATTCTGGTTGCAAAAAAGCGAGCTATAATATATACCCTGATGTCCGGGTGTGTCCGGGTAAGACTTGGATCTGAAATCTGATTGGTGAGAGGACGAGTCCGGGTGTGTCCGGGGGGTGTCTCTCCCACTGCCACTTTATCCATCGGCCTCAGTTGTCTCTCTACCTGAGTATATTATTAACATCTCTGACACCACCCTTTGTCTCGGAAAAGTCTGTACTATCTAAAGGACTCACATTCAGTCCCTTACCCCACGAACCAGACCTAGGTCAAATACGCCTAGATCGCCTTGCTTTCTTTCGGAGACTCAAATCAAGAGCTTCTTCCATGAAGCCACACAACCTACACCCACTCCAACACCCAACCTACCCAACCTTGAAGACAAACTCATTCGTAAATTTAGAAAACCTTCCAAGTGGACACCTAATGTCCTATCAGTATGTTGTCTCAAAAACTCAGTGAAATCAAACACTTGCGACAACACAAAACCAACCTCAATCCTCAGGAAGAAGAAGCGATCAACTCCATCGCCAAAAATTCGGAAATACAGGTTAAAAAAGCTGACTACGGCTCCGGTGTTGTAATCTGGAACACTTCAAATTACATCGCCGAGGCTCCGCAGGGCATGAATTTACCATAAAACTTCACCAGACCATCGGGGCTGGTATATTTCATTATACAAAGGTGAAATTCTTTGATTATAACCAGCCAGTCGGGCTGGTTGGCTAGCTTTAGAACTATATTCAACCAGACAAGTTCTAAATTCACCAGCCACGGGCTGCCGGGCTTGTGGCAATTTCGAGCCCTGCTCCGTCAACGCCAACTCTGCGACACTAATTACTACGTGGTGATCTTACACCAGACCACAATGACCAGGTCAACAAAACCTTGTTTGACGTGCTCAATCGGGACGAAATCTCAGACAAACTATAGAGGCCTCATTTAAACACCTCACCTCGTACTTCCCTCTTCTACCTTCTTCCCAAATTTCATAAGTCTCGCCTCCCAAGGTCGGGTAGTGAGCCGCCCCATTATTAGTGGTAATGGATCACCCACCGAAAGAATCAGCAGTTTCGTTGATGAACACCTCAAACCATTTGTTCCACTTACATGTATTCCTTCTTATGTCAGAGACACCACTGACTTCATCAACAAAGTTGAAGCAATTCACAACTTACCCCCCCCTCTTTTCGTCACCATGGACATCACTTCGCTCTATACGAATATCCCCAACCAAGAAGGTCTCTTCTCAGTTGTCAAATGTTTAGCTAAATACCACGCTAAATACTTTACCTCCAATCAAAATCTCCTTCAGTTTACTGAAGCTTGTGCTCAACTGCAACAACTTTGAATTTAACGGGAAACACTACCTACAAGCAGGAGGAACTGCCATGGGTACTAAGGTAGTGCCCACCTATGCAAACATATTCATGGATTACTTAGAGGAGAAATTACTCGCTCGCAGTGCCTACAAACCTACCCTGTACCTCCGCTTCATCGATGATATCTTTATGCTCTGGACACATGGCGAGGAACGACTCCAGGAATTCATTGATGACTGGAACTCTGCCCACACCACAATAAAATTCACGTCAGACTGGGTGAACACATCAGTCACAGTCTTGGACACATGTGCCAAATTTGAAAATGGCTCGATCATTTTCGACCTTTTCACTAAACCCACTGATACACATAGTTATCTCCATTATACTTCAGGCCATAGCAAAAATTGCAAAAATGCTGCCCCATACGGACAATTCCTACGGATCCGACAAATCTGTACACGTGTTTCAGACTTCCGTCTATATGCAGCTAACCTCTCACAATTCTACCTTTGGAGGGGCTATCCACCTGATCTGATCCAACAAAAGTGCGATGCTGCGAAATCCCGCCCAAGAGCGGATCTGCTTAAGCCGAAGAATCCCACTGACTCGTCCCAGAAACGGATCCCTCTGATTTTCACCTATCACCCTCATGCACATAAAATCTATGAAGCTGCACTTGAGATCTGGCCCATCCTCCAGAGTAAGTTGACCCGCCTTGGGTCCCTCTTCCTGATTTACCCCTTCTTTCATTCAGATGCATCACCCAAATTTGAGAGATCGCCTGGTGCGTGCCCGTATTCAATACCCCCCCTGCACTCCGCTGGGATCATTGGCAAAACCCAGATCAATCCGGTAGACATGGTAGAAGACTGTCAATATCGGAACTGCAAATTCTGTCCCGCTATGAATTATCGCCGACACGTTAGAAGCTTGTACACTGGCCTCCACTACCGAAAAAACCTTATTGGCAACTGCTCCACCCGCAATGTCATCTACCTGCAAGAAATGTGACAAACAATATGTGGATGTAACCTGCCGTGAATTTCATGTCAGGATTCTTGAACACCTTCGAAATACATGCAATCTCAAACCTGACGAGTCTGCACCCCGACACTTTTGGTCAACACCAGGCCACTCTGTCACAGATATTCTCTTTAAAATCATTGAGGTCGTCTGCTCCGACCCCGATGATCGACCCAAAAGTGATCCTCTCCGACACTCCAGAGAGGTTTACTGGATGAATCAGTTACATGCCAAAGTACCCACCGGCATCAACGAGAGATTGAGTCCAGTCTCGTATCTCCCCTCACTTACATACCAAACTAGTATCAAGACTGACATGAACATGAATGAAGTGAAGACATGCCCATTGTCGTTAAAGTAGTTTGAAAGACAATACTTTCAACTTTCCAACAAGGTGTAATATGATCAAAACATGTTTCTGGAAATTTTCAATTTTAGCATGCCAATGACAGGCAATCGTTGAACTTAATATTCAGTACAATTGTACCAATATGGCATGTGTGGTACAGGAAAGGTTAAACTATATGTATATTTACAATCAATCTTAATAAATTAATATCCTATCAATGCTCCCCAATCGTACATGTCGCTATATACGATCTTACGTATTTCAATTGAATTTGGTGTTCTGAGCGCCCATGTCATGAATATTTAATAGCATTATGAAGTCACGGTCGCATCTGGACTAATCCACTTGCAGTAGGCATGGTAGGGAGACAGCCCTACCCGAAAAAGTTAGCGCTCGGAACGCGTGCGGAATGCATTCCTACAGCTTTTGTGTGATTGCAATCCGCATGCATTAAATTGGAACCTTCATGATTATGCACTCGAGTGATCGCTTGTTTCAAGTTGCTGTACATATTATGTGATCATTATGCCTTCCAAGTGTGGAAGGCATAATGATCAGAAGCGCTCCTCATCTTGAATGCATGCGGAAGCCATAATGATCGCATGGCATTAATAATTGAATGATCAGCATGAACGCATTCCGCATGCATTCCGCACGCATTCCGCACGCATGCATTCAAAAGCTCTTGTACACTAGGAGTCACATAAATCAAATGACTGACATTTTAAATGGGCAAATGTAAAGTACATTGTAATCTACAGATGTACATGTAGAGGTTGTATGAATTGTGCTATTTATGCAGTACAGTTCAAACCTTCTGAAGAGCAAAATTAGTCCAACATAAACATTTCAAGTAACTACATGTAACTTTATCAATGACCTGAAACTGACCATTAATGAATTCATTAATACATTGTAAATACATGTGGAAATACTTAAATTATACATACATGCTAAAATTAAATTATATTCAGAATGTATCCAAAGTGTATAATGGCAATTTTTCAAACTATCTGACTGTAGAGTGACCTTCAAGCTGGTGAGTACTTCACAGAATGACAGACTTACCATCAAATCTTAATATCTTAGTAGATTTATGTGGAAATACACTGTGATCCATTGTCACTGAAGTGGAGTGACCCTGTCCGGACCAAGAACTGTGCAAATTGTGTATTCCTCACATCAAAGAATTCAATGCAAATAACTTCTCTTTCCATGTTACTGCCAGCTAAAAACTTCACACCAGTATATCATGTTGTGTTCTTCAATTCTGGTTGAGCATTTTAGGCTATATCCAATGTGAAATATCCAAAACTGCAGCTAAAGAAAATACAGCTACTGCATGGTGGTGGTGGTTAAAATTTGAAATCTGGTCATATGATAGTATCCCCCTTTAAATTTGGCGGGGTTTCCATGGAGATCGGTGATTAATGGTCTATGAAATCAAAACCATATGTTGGTCTGGAGACAGACACCAAGCGATCATTTAAGCGATCATTTTGGATTGCTTGGACTTAGAAAGTTTTTCGTCTGATCACTTGGACTTTGAAAAGAAGATGTAAGGATCACTTGACCATAAGAAAATGATCACTCAGATCACATAAATGATTGCATGGTTAACACATTTGGGCAAAAGTGATCAGTTGGATAGCATAATGATGGCAAAATGAGCGCTTGGAGCGCTTCATCCTGTCAAGAATGATTGATTGGATAGCATCATGATTGCAAAATGAGCGTATAGAGCGCTTAATGATCACATAGATGGCATGGATGGCATAGGGAATGCATGCGGAAGGCGATCCGCATGTGATCTGCATGCAATCCGCATGCAATCCCTCCATTTATTTCGGGTAGGGAGGGTCACCGTCTCCATTTACATCAAAGACCAGTCCATATACCTATCCCGTATAAATGGTGCCACAGTGTCGGGACCGCGACAACCCATGAGCGCAGGGCCTGGTTCGGCTGAGCCAACAAAAAATTCTCTACCATTAATGTTCCATTCAAAGCACTATGAACCGTTCTCAGAGTAGTCAACCCAAACAGAATTTTTTTTTGTCTAAAAATCCTTAAAAATCAGAGTTCATACTTCACTTTGTATGAAAAAAAATATTGAAAAAATTCTAATCTTATCAGAAACACACGTAATATGGGAGCAAAGTGGGCTTTTTCGCACTTTCACAGCTTGATGACGTCACGCAGGGCAATTA
>JAVTVY010054697.1:0-30471 GCA_036873755.1 Hanleya hanleyi | reverse complement strand
AAGTTAGATTTCTTCAACCAGTTGATCCCTATTATACCATGTATACCAAAAGTGAGTGAATTTTCTTTTTCTTTTTTTTGCTTTACTTCCGTCCTTTCAATGGCCTTATGTTTATACTCTTTCGAGCTCGGTGGTGGTTCTCTCCGGATTCCCCGGCTTCCTTCTCCATTCAAAATGTCTCCATGAGTGAATTAATCTTGAGTGTGACATTAAACCAAATTACCCCCATTTTGAGCCACTATCTTTTCGTGAGGAGTGACATATTAAAAGCAAGAAAGGATTGAGTCAACATCGAGAAAATTCTGTGTTGTATATTACATGTAAATATGCCTCTGAAGAGATTACTAGTGATGCATTCAAAGTGTCTCATTTAACACATTATTAGGGTCCCTCCATCAAGTGATTAGACAACCTAAGCCTGAGAATATAAGCTCCTGACATTTATAATGAACCCCATGCAAATCTGAATGAGATAGCCCCTCTTCATATATAGATATGATCGATTAAAATGTGATGCAATGATTGAATTTTGATACAGCCTAGCTAATAACTCCCAGTATATTCTATACAATGGGAAAGGACATGTCCTTCAGATTGAATTATGATACAGCCTAGCTAGTAACTCCCAGTATATTCGATACAATGGGAAAGGACATGTCCTTCAGATTGAATTATGATACAGCCTAGCTAATAACTCCCAGTATATTCTATACAATGGGAAAGGACATGTCCTTCAGATTGAATTATGATACAGCCTAGCTAATAACTCCCAGTATATTGTATACAAAGTTCAAAGAGTTGTTATGCCCCCCCTCTAACTAGAGGGGGGGCATATAGCGATCGCTTTGTCCGTCCGTCCGTCTGTCCGTCTGTCTGTCTGTCTGTCCGTCCGAATTTCTTGTCCGAGCAATATCTCGGTTAATATTTGATGGACAGGATTGAAACTTGCATGGAATGTGGCTAGTGCCTCGTAGATGTGCAGCGTTGAGTTTTTTCCGAGTTCCGGTATAATTTTCAAGAGTTATGGCCCTTTTTCTGAAATCTCTGTGAATGGGACTTGTCCGGGCTGGATCTTGGTTAATATTGTATAGACAAGTATGAAATTTGCATGATATGTGGTCAGTGCCCCACAGTTGTGCAGCGTAAAGTTTCTTCACGTTTCGCTTATATTTTCAAGAGTTATGGCCCTTTGTTCCTGAATTCTTCGTGAATTGGGACTTGTCCGGGCTGGATCTCGGTTAATATTGTATGGACAATTATGAAATTTGCAGGATATGTTGTCAGTGCCCTGTAGTTGTGCAGCGTGAAGTTTCTCCGCGTTTCACATATATTTTCAAGAGTTATGGCCCTTTTTTCTTTAAATTTGTGTGAATTGGGACTTGTCCGGGCTGGATCTCGGTTAATATTGTATGGACAATTATGAAATTTGCAGGATATGTTGTCAGTGCCCTGTAGTTGTGCAGCGTGAAGTTTCTCCGCGTTTCGCATATATTTTCAAGAGTTATGGCCCTTTTTTGTTCAAATTTGTGTGAATTGGGACTTGTCCGGGCTGGGTCTCGGTTAATATTGTATAGACAATTATGAAATTTGCAGGATATGTGGTCAGTGCCCTGTAGTTGTGCAGCGTGAAGTTTCTCCACATTTCGCGTATATTTTCAACAGTTATGGCCCTTTTTTCTTCAAATCTTTGAGACTTGTAGGGCTGGATCTCGGTTAATATTGTATGGACAAATATGAAATTTGCATGATGTGTGGTCAGTGACCCATTGGTGTGCAGCGTGAAGTTTCTCTGCTTTCGGTTATATTTTCAAGAGTTATGGCCCTTTGTTTATCAAAACTAAAGTGAATGGGATATATTCATTTGTCCAGGCTGGATCTCAGTCCATAACCAATTTGGACCAGAAAAATGGCTATATTATATGTTATCCTACATTCCAAAGCAGACAACATAGGTCCTGAAATTAAAGTATGAAGTTGCCCCAAAAAGAGTGAATTGGGTGCAAAATTCAAAGTTCACTGATCGCTTCATAATTTCACCACAATATACTCCCAAGGAATGTAGGTCTCATAACCAGGTCACATTTTCGGATTTGGCGAAAGCCCTGGCGACCATCTTGCATCGAAACATCGTATTATCACTTGTTGGCTGATACTTGGAATATGTATTATGTGAGGCATGGCAAAAAAGTGACAGAAACAGAATTTTTATAATTATCCAAATTAGGCCTCCACCAACCAATAAACAACAGAACAATGGCGGGGCAGTGTCGGATTAAAGCGGAAGGGGGGGCATACAATTGAGCAATCTCTGATTGCTTCCTTCCTGTGTTCTCATACATTTGTTAACGGTCTTAAGTCTTTAAAAATGATTAACAAATAATGGATCTTTTTGAATCATTTTATCAACTTAATGCTTCAATAAAATATTGATCACCCCTGATTCTATGGTAGAAATTTCACTTTCTGCGATTGAATGTTTAGAGGATTACTGTACGAGAGAAATTACTACATATATTGAAAGAAGACTCGTACAAGCATGTCGACAGACAGTATAACTGAGGACCATGATGGCTCTAAGATACCTGCTGAGTCAATGTGTCATGAACATCGTGGCGTTGTCAATATCTGACGGGCCAGTTATCGGCGAACGACTCTAGTTGACCCATGTTGGTATTGTTATATGAACAGAATCGACGAGTATTGACCTTAACATAAAACCCCCTGCTGATCTCTGGCCAAATGGAGAACGATGTCATAGAGCGCGAGAAACATTGATTTCCGTTTTGTTCAGGACCGAATCCCTCAACAAGTCGCTTAGCCTCCATGACGACTTGAAAAAACTTGCCGTGTATGGAATTAAAGTGGGAATCGGACCCATCTAAGATGTAGGGTACAATCGAGAGGAAATAAAACCCAGTCACAAAAAGACGTTCAGATTGGACGAAAACTGCTTGGAAAGAGAATTAGTGAAGAGATTATGGTATAAAGATGCTGGGCAGCTGATGAGAATCTCACGCTTAAGGAGAGACTGGTAACATTTTATTGAAGCATTTAAGATGCTAAGAGCCTTTATGTCCCATAAGAGAAAGAAGATGATAGATATAGTTACTTGTTTGAGAATTTAGAAAATGTTCATAAAGCTCATTGTCTTACAAATAGCTGTCATTTTGGATGATTAAAAGAAGATTTCCTTCTTGATATGCAACAATTCGTCTGACAGTGTCAACTGAGATGATTAGTTTCGCAGGTTCAAATGCTACATTGTACATCGCTATTCTAGACAGTTCCTGTCAATTTGATTTTCTCCTCCAGTATCCATGTGACATTGTGTAGTGTCCTATTAGTCTCATCCTTGCCACCATTGTCCACACAGATGTCCTTTAGGCCTCTGTTAATTAATTGTTAGCTTCTCATGACCAAGGCTAACAAAAATAACAATGAGGCGTGACGTGATTATTGATTATAGTCTTATCGAATAAAATCAGGGCATTATATACCGTACCGGTATTCTTATTTTTATTTTAATTCAATACACTTGTTAAAACTCGTCCAGTTAAAGATACAAATTGTTATTGATTTGCTGGCTTGATTTGAGAGAGGGAACTTCACCTCAGCCAATGGTTGATCCATATTTACTGATCACCCCTTACCGATCGCTGAGGGGGGTGTTGAGGTGAATCCTAATCCGATTAGATGGGAAAATGTGAGAAATCATAAAACCGAAACGGAACTCATGTGGTTTTAAGAATGATAGCATATCAAAACGACCCTTGTTCGCTATAAAGCCATGTTTTATTTCATGATTTCATCTTGAATAGTTTTCACATTATCGTAAATGTTAAAATTCTACCTCGCTGCATTGTCAAATGCCCGGATGTCTGCTCCCTCTAATACATTCATAGGACGGAAATATACTGTATTTCGAATTGCCATAATCTTTCGGCATCAAAATAAATGGGATGTGCGATTGTTTGCCTGTTGTTGTTGCTATCGTATCACCGGTATTGGCATGGTCATCTCGTTGTGACCATGGTCTACTGCCCTTGTCACCGTGGTCCACTCTCTTTGTCACCATGGTCTACTGACCTTGTCACCATGGTCCACTCTCTGTCACCATGGTCTACTGATCTTGTCACCATGGTCTACTGCTCTTGTCACCATAGACTACTGCCCTTGTCACCATGGTCCACTCCCTTTGTCACAATGGTCTACTGACCTTGTCACCATGGTCTACTGACCTTGTCACCATGGTCCACTCTCTTTGTCACCATGGTCCACTGACCTTGTCACCATGGTCCACTCTGTCACCATGGTCTACTGACCTTGTCACCATGGTCTACTGACCTTGTCACCATGGTCCACTCTCTTTGTCACCATGGTCTACTGACCTTGTCGCCATGGTCTACTGCTCTTGTCACCATAGACTACTGCCCTTGTCACCAATGTCTGCTCTCCTTGTTACAAATGTCCACTGACCTTGCTAACCTTTGTCTACTGTTCTTGTCTCTGGCTGTTATACTTTTCTGCTGTCTACGGTCTCCTTTATAATGTCTACTTTCTTACCACTTTCTACTCTCCTTATCATTAATATACTGCTTAATTGCCGACTGTTGCCAGTGTTTAATACCATTTTCACCATGGTCTTCTGTCTGTGTTACCAATTGTTACCATTGAAAAAAACCACTTTACTGTGTCTACTTTCATCAACTCACGTTTCTATTGTGACTGGAATTCGGTCCATGTCACAATATTGCCTACTTGCTGTTCAGCACCTACTATTCTTGTTTTACACTTCAATGTTAATTCTCATTACAGAAAGTTCTGTACAGCCATGTCTTCCCGGTGTTGAATGATGAATGTCGGAGTTACGAGTTCGTCGTGCATGCTCTCCCTCCATTCCTCACAGTCGTGGACTATTCTACGAGAGATGACTATGTGGAGATAATATTTCCTGCCCTTCGCTCCATCCTTAGTATGCCCAAACCGATCCAGGTATGTCAGTGATGTAACAATTTCACTCCATCCTTAGTTTGTCCAAATCTATCCAGGTATGCTTCACACAGCCAAGGTGAACACAACTTGTCTGTATGACCAGATGTGACACGGTGAACACAACTCGTCTGTATGACCAGATGTGACAAGGTGAACACAACTCATCTGTATGACCAGATGTGACACGGTTTATCTTCAGACAAGGTTCATATGCCTCCTCCAAATTCCTAAAAAAAATCATGGAATTTAATTGCTAACCTGGAATGTCCTGGAAAATGCTTAAATCCTGGAAAACCCTGGAAGAACTACACTTCCGTCTTCTGGGAGCACCAGCGGTCTGATGCCACACGTTACGGTGCCAAAATTTGTTCTTGAACTTCATTCATTTGCTCATCTTTGTTGTGAGTTATTGTACTATTAAGACTCCTGGAAAATTAAATTTATTGACCTGAAAAGTCCTGGAAAACTCCTTGATTTTTTTCCGGCTGTAATTGTATGAATCCTGTTCAGAATATGGTTTGGTGATGTCATAGCTCTGTAAATATTTTGTGGTCCGTATTTGGAGATTCAAATAAAGGTGCCCCTATATGAAATTCAAATTTGATTGGCTATACTCAAAGAAAGTATACATTTTCCACTTGAAAAGCAATCCACCCTTACTATTGCTTTCCCTATTTGGATATCAAAGGACAGCCTTGCTGCAAAACTGTTGTTCAGCTCCTCTCTTTGTTGACTATGACATAACAAGCCTTTCCGGTTTGAAGAATTGATCCCATAAGGGAAATGATGGAACATTAGTGAAAAATGTGAAGATATGATTCCGAAGCTTTTGCACGATGTCTTTCAGCTTTCAGTGTATTCCAGTCCTGGCACAATAAGGCTTTGTGCTTCATGGTATTCCCACGACTAATGCGGGACTTGCACAATACACGGTTCCGGCCTCGGCCGCTAGGATCGCCTTTGTCTCTATTTCCGTTTTATCCCACTTCTATCGTCTGCTAGGCACTGAGCTGGTCTTTCAGGGCGGCTTCATGAAAGAAAGCTCCATTCCCGCTGAGATCTAACGGCTGGAGCTCTCCTGTACAGCATGCTGGCATGAATACGCATTTAAACCCATTGTCAGCTATTTATTGACTTTAGCGGAGTTCAAATGACAACTACCTGCATGATATCTCGCGGTATAGGGTTTGCTAATTATCTACCTGGAACGGAAACGTTTATACTATTTCAATCATCCTGCGGGCCGGTTTTATATTCGGCATATTGGTCTTTCACCATTGCTAACGAATATGGCGGAACAATCGAATAAACTACGACAGGTTTCTATCGATTATATCAAATATTGAACTTAAAATCATATAAATCAACCACATACCATACCACATGCCATAATGGCCCCCCTACCAAACTTACTGCGCTATCTCCGAAACGACGAAAAATGGAGTACTGAAACTCCGGGACTTTATAGTTTATCATATTGGAGTCATTTTGAGCCCATTTGCATAACCCCCTGAGCAGAGGATCATGGGTAAATTCAAGATGGCGTGAGGTACCAGAAAAGTGATGTTTTTGTCACATTTCTTCAAAATTTCTGCTTTTCCGCGATGAAAACTATTTTATTTCACATCACATTAATATTTACTAATTTATCATGCAGTTTTTGCGGAGAAATTGCATAAATAAAAAAATCGGAAAATCCGACCAAAAAATCGACCAAAAAATGCCGTTTTTGAAAATAACGTCATGTGACGTCATCAAAGCGGCCATCTTGGGTTTTTTTTACATTTTCTGGTAGAGCTTGACCCCAGGGTATAGTGTGGTAAGTTTCAGTCCCCTAGCTCAAGGGATAAGAAAAATAATTAGGGGGGCTTTTCGGGCCCCCCCCCCCCCTCCCCCAGGCCTGGACAGGTCCCAAAAAGCCCAGGCCAGATAGGGTTAAAGCAAACACGCAGTAGCTGCTATTTTCACATCTATTTCCATGTCGGCTGCTTTTTCTCGATAATCTGTAAATGTCGTTCGCCGCGATCCTGGCGACTGGGCGGTGGTTATTACGGAGAGTTATCGCCCGCTACGCGTCCAAGCGAAACGATCGGCCAGCCTACTCAGCTGTGCCTAGCAGACGATAGAAGTGAGATAAAACGGAAATAAAGACAAAGGCGATCCTAGCGGCCGAGGCCTGAACAGTGTATTGTGCAAGTCCTGCATTGTCATGCATCTTAGATCGTACCTTTGTACTCGTAAGGGCTAATGGTATTACATATAATTTTAAAACATCAATGTACAAAGTTTAAGACAAAGACAAAAATTCAGACAAGACAAATAATTCCAATTGTAATGATGAATCATTGGTGTTTAGAATAAAGATAGTTCTGATAGTTTGACGTGATAGTCAGAAAAAAGTTTGATGTGAAGTCAGTATAAAACAGGAAGATCAAATTACCATACAGGGCGTGCTTTTAACTGGATGACAGGAATCCAATTCCTGTCGGTAATCCAACAAAATCATTCCCGGAAATTCAAGTGATTCCCCTAAAATGTTTACTGATCTGTATAGAAATGATAGCTTTGGATTCCTGCATAGTTGACTGCAAGAATCTGTTTGGATTCCTATATATTTCGACAAAAAGGAAGACCTGACATAATATTGTAATGGCTATGATTTTAACCCTTCCCCCTCTGTAATACTTTAGGCCACTGCTGTTATCCTGGATAAACTGGACATCATCCTGGCCAAAACTCCACAAGAGGAGATCAAAACTGAGGTGCTCCCCCTGGTGTTCAATACACTCGACTCAAATTCCTTACAAGGGCAGGTAACTCATCTTGATGCAATAGGTGGAATCTGTATCTCATATGTACTGTTTCTGAAGTCTGAATTTTTTATTTAAGAAAGATAAGCCATTAATTTTGTGAAGTTACACAGATATCAGGGCAGGTTACCATTACAATGGATATATCTGTTCAGCATTTTAGAGATCTCAATACTGGACTGGTGAGTATGGCACTTTGGCTTATGGCATTTAATGCACAAATCAATTTTATTTGTTAACAATATGGAGAAATTCAACTATAACTTCAAATATATGCACATACATCCCATACTTGGGGAGAATGTATTGAAGAATTTTAACAGGGCAGAAACTCTTACCATTGGCTGACAGTGCTGTAGTAAACCTGACCAATCAGCTCCTACCAGATTTGAATGGACCAATCAAAGTACTGCTCCTTGAAGAAACATTGGATTGGGGAAGTTTTATTGTTAATACAGATATAAAAGATTTGGCAATTTGAATCCAGTTTTGATGAACAATGTTTATTAACCTGTTTCAGGAAGCTGCCCTCAATGCAATATCAATGATCAGTGAATACTTAGATGAGAATGTGATGAAGAAAATGGTGCTCCCCCGAGCCAAAAGCCTCTTCTATAAATCTACTAATGTCAAGGTATAGTGGGCAGAGAAATGGGGATTGTGTCTTCAACAGGTTAGGGCGATCCCGCTCTCTAAAATGGAGGTAATAAAGGTCATTTTTGCTCAATAAATCAGTTCAAATAATGAATTCAGCAACATCCTATTGAGACGCACAAAGACATATATATCCCCATAGATTAATGCACCTGAAGTTTTGAAGCATTGGTTGAGAAGGAATCAAAAGTTATTCAGCAAAAACCTCCATTTTAGAGAGGGGGATCGCCCTAACCTGTTCAACTCCTCCGACATGCCATTCCTCTAATTATGTCATTGTTATAGTGGTATATCTTCCGATAATTCAATCACAGGAAGTGAAATTACGGTTAAAACAGGTGTTCAGGCTAAAAAAAAATGATTAAATGATTCTCAGGCACCGCTGCATCGGTCTAAAAAATGTGGAAATCCAGGACTGTTTATTTCTGACAACAACAACAACAGTTTTCATAGTAATCTTTTAACTTGAATGAACATCAACTTACGGTTTAAAACAGCTTATCTAATGAAATCCTATTAAGATCTGATATCCATTCCTCAATTCCTTCAATTAAGGTTAAAGGAGTACTTACCTTATTTTTGAGTGTGACTATATTTATCAGCAATCGTATTCCAAACCGTATTGTATAAAACTTATGTTGATAGAATGCGAAATAAAGAAAATATTGATTATTTGTTGCTCGCAACGGCGTGCACTGGGCGCCGCCATTGCACCACTGCGTGACGTTTTTAGATGAGCGGAAATCAGTTTATACTCATCTAAAAACGTCACAACGTCATGGAGATTTAAGGTTGATCGTGCTGGTCATGCCGATATTTCGAAGGAGAAGGAACCCAGTAAATGCAATGACGTTCTAATTGATTTTAGTAGTTCAAGTGTAATCATGAAAATGTTTATGAACTTAGAAGCACCTTCGTTCAACTGAAATCACTGGACAATTACAGAGGACATTCTTTTAGTTTACGGCTCAGTTCCAAATTTTATCCAAATCTCAGTTGAAGAACTTGGGGAAGAAATTTTTCAGTTGGCGAAGATAACCTAAACCAATTTCCTTTTAGGAATTCCCCCTGTGGGATTTGCTGCGTCAGTTTATTCCTTGAATTAAAACTCGACCCCAGAGTAATTTAAAGGCCGTAGTTGGAACGTCCCTGGATCAGGCGTTAGCCGTGACGTTGTCCTGAATGCTGACGTCATCCGTCACGTCATCCCATAGGCAATATGGCGGCGCCCACGTCGACCTCAAAGCGGAAACATGACTTTACAAATTGTAATAAAAATAATAGGTTATCACCCTCAACGAAAGTAAAATAGTTGGTTATATTTCTTTAAGAGTCTAACCTTTGCAATATGAACCTATAACAAATAAGTTAAGTACTCCTTTAATGAGATATTTTGTTGAAAAAATTGAAATGCCAAATCACGAGTCACACATGTTTGGCAGGAGAGATAATTGGCAGGGGAGATAACTGTATTATTAGAATTCTTCAGAATCAAACACAAGTTATCGCCTCTGTTTGTACTATTGGATTTCAATGGGAAAAATTTCTTCTGTTCTATGAATGAAGTGAAAAGATTGAGGCCCTACTTATATATCATTAACTTTCAGAGGTCCATGACAAATGCTAGCTGGTATAGACTCGAGAAGTACTTTTTGGATTGCAAAAGCTTAAAGCAAGATACACTGCTTTTAATGCAAAAAAATAAAGTGGTTAATGTCTTCTAAATAGAAATATTAAGTAACAAAGTCACTAATAAAAAAGGACAATCTTGCAGGGATTGCCTCTCCTATATGGTTTAATACCAAGAAAACTATTTTCATGCCTCAACTGGAAGGATTTCAATAGACTGAGAAAAGTTTTTTAGTTTAATGGACTTAACCACTGTTATTATGTCTCCCCCAACTATGTTGGGGGGAGACATCTAGTGTTTGTGCTGTCTGTCTGTCCATCTGTCTGTCTGTCTGGATGGATGTCTGTCTCTCTGGATGGATGTCTGTCCGTCCCCTTGCCTTGTCTGCAAGATATCGGGAGAACTACTGGATGGAATTTCACCAAACTTGGATGGAAGCTTCATTGGGATAGCCCCCTCATTTGATTAGGTTTTGGTGTATGTGCGTGCATTCATCCGTGTCCGGTGTCCGTCCGTCCGTCCATCTACTTATACATGTATATACAGGGCTTGTCTGCAAGATATCTGGAGAACTACTGGATGGAATTTCACCAAACTTGGATGGAAGCTTCATTGGGATAGCCCCCTCATTTGATTAGGTTTTGGTGTATGTGCGTGCATTCATCCGTGTCCGGTGTCTGTCCGTCCGTCCATCTGCTTGTACATGTATATACAGGCCTTGTCTGCAAGATATCTTGAGAACTACTGGACAGAATTTCACCCCACTTGGATGGAAGCTTCAGTGGGATAGCCCCCTCATTTGATTAGGTTTTGGTTTGTGTGTCTGCATTCATCCCTGTCCGGTGTCCGTCCGTCCGTCCATCTACTTGTACATGTATATACAGGGCTTACCTGCAAGATATCTGGAGAACTACTAGATGGAATTTCACCAAACTTGGATGGAAGCTTCATTGGGATAGCCCCCTCATTTGATTAGGTTTTGGTGTATGTGCGTGCATTCATCCGTGTCCGGTGTCCGTCCGTCCGTCCATCTACTTGTACATGTATATACAGGGCTTGTCTGCAAGATATCGGGAGAACTACTGGACGGAATTTCACCAAACTTGTATGGAAGCTTCATTGGGATAGCCCCCTCATTTGATTAAGTTTTGGTGTATGTGCGTGCATTCATCCGTGTCCGGTGTCCGTCCGTCCGTCCATCTACTTGCACATGTATATACAGGGCTTGTCTGCAAGATATCTGGAGAACTACTGGACAGAATTTCACCAAACTTGGATGAAAGCTTCATTGGGATAGCCCCCTCATTTGATTAGGTTTTGGTGTGTGTGCATGCGTTCATCCGTGTTCGGTGTCCGTCCGTCAGTCCATCTACTTGTACATGTATATACAGGGCTTGTCTGCAAGATATCTAGAGAACTACTGGATGGAATTTCACCAAACTTGGATAGAAGCTTCACTGGGATAGCCCCTCATTTGATTAGGTTTTGGTGTATGTGCGTGCATTCATCCATGTCCGGTGTCCGTCCGTCCGTCCATCTACTTGTACATGTATATACAGGCCTTGTCTGCAAGATATCTTGAGAACTACTGGACGGAATTTCACCCCACTTGGATGGAAGCTTCAGTGGGATAGCCCCCTCACTTGATTAGGTTTTGGTGTGTGTGCGTGCATTCATCCATGTTCAGTGTCCGTCCGTCCGTCCATCTACTTGTACATGTATATACAGGGCTTGTCTGCAAGATATCTGGAGAACTACTGGACGGAATTTCACCAAACTTGGATGGAAGCTTCAATGGCATAGCC
Source organism: Hanleya hanleyi (assembly GCA_036873755.1). Classification (NCBI taxonomy): domain Eukaryota; kingdom Metazoa; phylum Mollusca; class Polyplacophora; order Lepidopleurida; family Hanleyidae; genus Hanleya; species Hanleya hanleyi. Next base: position 18,580 of record JAVTVY010054697.1, on the reverse strand, counting down.
CCCGCATTTGATCAGGTTTTGGTGTATGTGTGCATGCATGCATCCGTATCCGGTGTCTGTCCATCCGTTCATCTACTTGTATCGCTTCTTTGTAATTAATATTTTTAGATACGCAGCTTTGTTTAAGATACTTATTGCATTCATTTTATAGCACTTTTCCTTAAATAATGTGCCCATTCAAGGCAGGGTGGGAGGATGGGGGAGACGTATGTTTTTGTTAAAAAAACAACCAGCATAGGCTTCATGCCGGAGCGGCAACTCAAGGGTCAAAGCGGAACCTCTAGTTGAATTTATTATATACAGGTACCCCATCATTGATATATTTTCTGGTGATGGTCTATTCACATTCCAGTACATGTACATATTACAATTGAGAAGTTCACTTGATTTTTACCAGTCAGAAGAATAGACTAATAACAATTTGACAAATATATATGGTTTTACAGGGGTTGCAATGAATGATTAAAACAGATAAAATCTTTATTCCATTTTTCATTTGCAATCAACTAATATTTTATTTCAGTTGAGAATAAAATGTTCTGTGTCTTATCTGTAGGGCAGCATCCTGGAATAGAGAAAGAGCACAATTGTAATGAGAAACTATTCATGACTCAGATTTCTCTCTAACATATGTAGAATTCCATAGGTAACACATATTTTGTAAAATATTGTTGGGGTTCCAATGAGAACAAGATCTTTCCTTCTAGAAATAAACTGAACCATGTTTATTATAAATAATTTCATCAAACAATGAAGTTATTTCTTTTATTACATGATCATCTGTTATTTAGACCTGAGGTATAAATACATTAATATAATTTCCCCATATAATTTTCTCCAATTACATCTTCGTACCATTGCTGGTTTAGATCATTCTTGTGTTCTGGGGTCTTCAAATGCTTAAAAATAAAATTAACAGCTGTGATATTCATCTGTTTTCCATGTACAGGAATGGCAAATGAAGTAAATCTACTTTATGAGAGATGTAGATTATCCATATGCATATAAGAAAAAATCAGTGATGAAAAGATAGTCTTCCATTGCATTTCCTCCAAACCAAAAGAAGTAAATAAAAAATAAAATAAAACATCTCATGCCTCATGTAGATTTCAACAGTCTCCTGCTTGAGAAACAAACGTTCATATTTGAATGGCCTAATATATTCCAGAAGATTACATCATGAAACAATTATTGAACCCATTCACTCACCCCAGGAGTATAGCCCCAACCCTGGTGACAACCCCTCTTAGTGTCTCCTAAACTAAGCCTCACCTCACCCCAAGCCTAATATATGCAGGAAGACTACAACATGCTACAGTTCTTGAACCCATTAAATCAATCCGGAGGTATGACCCCACCCCTGGAAAACCCCTCCCTCGGTCTCTTAGCTAAGGCTTGCCGATGCCAAACCCGGATATATCCAGGAATCTAGCTTACATCATGCTATAATTATTTAAGCCATTCACTCCTCAGCCCAGACAGATTTTGGGATTTAAATTTACTCTTGTTCCCTGTTGTGTGCTTACGGCTCGACCTGCTGGTGGAGCCACATGTTTTCTTATTCCAAGACAAATTGTTCTAAAATCAGCAGTACCAGGTATTAAATATTTCTTTTCTCTATTCCTAGTGAACTATAGTAGAGTAGAATAAATATATTGCAACATGTATGGTAGTAAGATATTTTTCTTTTGTCATTAAGAAAGTGATCGTATAACAGTATTTTGATTATTTTGGGATTACACTATCTTAGTATAGCACAGATTCTAGTGCAGAAAATTGGTCGAGTCCCTTTTATACTAAAATACTGTAATCCCAAAATAATCAAAATAATGTATGGTAGTGTTTGGCTTTAATATTTATAGATTCTATAACATATAAAAGTGGAATGACCATTTCTTATTCATGTTTGTTTGACTGGTTTCTTTTTCTCAGATCCGTATCAATGCATTGACTTGTATTGACAAGTTATTGGACAGTCTGGACAAGTTTATTATCCTGGACGAGGTGTTACCTTTCCTCACTGATATAACGTGTCAAGACGCTGATGTGGTCATGGCTGTCGTAAGTAAGTAACCACACAAATGAATGCAAACCAAAGGAAGGGATATCTGGCATGTCATGATCACAATAAGGGAACTCCTTCCATGGCACCTGAATCACATCAAGGGAGATAATCTCCCTTCGCTCCACAACATAATCACAGCAAGGGAGATAACCCCACCTTCACTGCATCTCATAATTTCACAAGAGCGAGAAAACAGTAGCCATTGCAAATTGTTGAGACAGAAATGAAAATTTCATTCTTCAGAAAAATGATACAATCCAATACAAGCACATGATTATCTGGGACGGGGGGTGAGAGGTATCACTGACTGCAAAATCATTTTCCGATGTATGTTTAAAAGAAATATGAAATGATTTTGACGAGATTGCCGATAGATTACAACATGTAGCACAGGCAGTAGCTTGTGTCAATGGCTGCAAATTGTCATCTGAGTGGGAGTCTTAAGTTCTTGGATAGGTTTGTGTCATTCTAATCTGCATGTGCATTCTTGGTTGCCTTTCAAATATAGCAAGGTAGAAAACTGGATAGAAGAGTACCAATTGGTTACCTTCTGTTGTAGTTATAAGTATAATATATATCACCAGGTATCTACAAACACATGTTGAGTGATAAGAAGTTTGGACTGACCCATAACCTGATAGCCACCAAGGTCATGCCCCCTCTCATCCCACATACTGTCAACCCAGGACTCAGCATGGAAAAGGTAATGTTAATTGTTTAACCCTAGAGTGATTCCATTCTATGAACATTATACCGAGTCTAAAATAATTGAATCATGGGAAGTGTGAATTGGGTATTTCTCACTATAGGTGCTGTGCCTCAATTTCTAGCAGAGGTAATAATGCAAACATTGTTTCCTAAAAGGCTGAATTTCTCCCAATAATGCCTTGAGAGATTGAAACCAACTGCCCTGGTAAAAATGATATTGGGTCTTTTAGAGAGTTGGTGTGTCTACGAGGATGAAATATTCTCATATAACACAGTGTAAAACTCATATGGTAACATCGTTTCGGATATGTCATCTCACACACGTATGTTGTATGAGCATGTGCAATGCAGGTAGCCAGTCACTTCGCTTGACATGTGCTGCAGGCATGATGTGCTCCACCAACGTTCAGCAACTTGATGAGTCGTTGATATTTTTTATAAAATATTGAATAAAGTAATGATTTAAATAATATGGGAAAAAGAATCCCATATTAAAGATGTAATCAGCCTCAAAATCGATGGATTTTGTAAACTCTCTCTCGTCTGTTTTTCAGCAGCGAAGTTTGCTAAAGCATCATTGGTATTATATTTGATGAAAGTGGGATTGCCATATGCAACGAATGCAAGAATAGCTTGCCAGAGAAATTTGAAACTCTGCCCGCTTCGACAGGTTTTCTGTTTCGCCATTGAATATGTGCTAGACATGGAGAGGAAAATGACGTCACTGGGTGACGTGTGAGTGATGTAGTGATGCTCACAAATCTGAATGCTGAACAGCTGCAACAGTAGGATAATCTCATGGCTCGTGCCTAATGTTCGTTAGAGTGGCCGAGCATACGTAGGCAGAATGCAACACGCGTGTAAATGCTTATTGACACGGCCGTCAAAATATAAACTAAATGCCATGCTGTTTATTTTTAAAGCCAAATTCCTTCTATTTTCTCGTGAATGGGGGAAACAAGTTTAGTTGTTTTTTATAGTCAAATGTGTTTTATTTTGGACCTGTCGTAACATATGTCATTTTCGTGGAGTTTGAGACAAATCGATTCCACCCTAGATTTCAGGCTGATTACATCTTTAACTTGATCATGAGTTGAAACTGTCCACTCTCGATTTTATTTTCCTTCTCTCGAGTGGGAATTTTCTTCCCATGATCAAGTTATATGGGATCCTCATATTCCCATATAATACAGTGTAAAACTCGTATGGTAATATCGTCTGGGATATGTCATTCCACACACGTATGTTGTATGAGCACATGCGACGCAGGTGACCATGCAGTCACTTCGCTTGATACGTGCTGCAGGCATTATGCGCTTCACAAACGTTCAACAACTTGATGTGTCATTGATACACTGATTAAAGTAATGATTTAAATTTTATGGGAAAAAGCATCCCATATTAATTTGATCTTGGGATGAAAACGTGGCAGTGTGACGGGACCTACGAAGTAGGGTAGGCATTAGGACTCCGACGCGAACTGAACTCTTGGGAATCCCCCCACCCAAAGTTGAAATCCTGCCTATATTAAGATGGGCACTGTCCAAGTCAGAATCACCAGTGATTTTCATCAAAAGTCACCAGAAATTTTCATCGAAAGTAGGTCAGCTCAGAACTTGCTGGTAACAGTCCCCTAATGCACCTTCATGCCAAAAATCAAAATTCTAATCTCAACGGTTCTCCTTATTTTGCCAACGAAAGGATTCGGATGGACTCACTCACTCACTCATTACTGGACAATTTGCAAATGAGAGCCTACTTCGTAGAAATTTCCACTCTCGAGAAGGATAATACATCCCAACCTCGGCTCGGTTGGGATGTATTTTCCTTCTCTCGAGTTGGAAATTTCCATCCCATGATCATGTTATATGGAATCTTCTTAATCTCTTACTCTTATTTGTTCATGTTATGAAATATATTGTTTTCTGACCACTTTTAAAACTACAGTGCTGTTATTTTCTTTACTATCATACTCTAGTTTCTCCATTATTAATAAATTAATCATGGTATGATCAGATGTTATATTTTATCATTCTCTGCTAGTTCAGTGCACTAATGGAAGTACTTCGAGATATGTTAGAGCATATTGACCGACAGCGGCGGAATAAGATGAAAATGGAGACTGTCTGTGCCCCTGTACCTAGGTATGTAGAGACTGTCTGTGCCCCTGTACCTAGATATGTGGAGACTGTTTGTGCCCCTGTACCTAGGTATGTAGACTGTTTGTGCCCCTGTACGTAGAGATTGTCTGTGCCCCTGTACCTGGGTATGTAGAGACTGTCTGTGCCCCTGTACCTAGGTATGTGGAGATTGTTTGTGCCCCTGTATCTAGGTATACAGACCTGTCAGTACCCCTGTACCTAGATATGTGGAGACTGTCTGTGCCCCTGTACCAAGGTATGTAGAGACTGTCGGTGTCCCTGTACATAGATATGTGGAGACTGTCTGTGCCCTGTACCTAGATATGTGGAGACTGTTTGTGCCCCTGTACCTAGGTATGTAGACTGTTTGTGCCACTGTACCTAGGTATGTAGAGATTGTCTGCGCCCTGTATCTGGGTATGTAGAGACTGTTTGTGCCCCTGTACCTAGGTATGTAGAGATTGTTTGTGCCCCTGTATCTAGGTATACAGAGACTGTCGGTGCCCCTGTACCTAGATATGTGGAGACTGTGTGCCCCTGTACCAAGGTATGTAGAGACTGTCGGTGTCCCTGTACCTAGATATGTGGAGACTGCATGTCTGTGCCCCTGTACCTAGGTTTGTAGAGACTGGCTGTGCCCCTGTTACCTAAATATCTGGAGAGTGTCTGTGCCCCTGTACCTCAGTATGTAAAGACTGTCTGTGCCCCTGTACCTAGGTATGTAGACTGTCTGTGCTCCTGTACCTAGGTATGTGGAGACTGTCTGTGCCCCTGTACCTAGGTATGTAGACTGTCTGTGCCCCTGTACCTAGATATGTATAGACTGTCTGTGCCCCTGTAACTAGGTATGTAGAGACTGTCTGTGCCCCTGTACCTAGGTATGTAGAGACTGTCTGTGCCCCTGTACCTAGGTATGTAGACTGTCTGTTCCCCTGTACCTAGGTATGTGGAGACTGTGCCCATGTAACTAGGCATGTAGAGACTGTGCCCATGTACTTAGATATATAGAGACTGTCTGTGCCCCTGTACCTAGGTATGTAGAGACTGTCTGTGCCCCTATACCTAGGTATGTAGACTGTCTGTGCTCCTGTACCTAGGTATGTAGAGACTGTCTGTGCCCCTGTACCTAGGTATGTAGGGACTGTCTGTGCCCCTGTACCTAGGTATGTAGACTGTCTGTGCCCCTGTACCTAGATATGTAGAGACTGTCTCTGCCCCTGTATCTAGGTATGTAGAGACTGTCTGTGCCCCTGTACCTAGGTATGTAGAGACTGTCTGTGCCCCTGTACCTAGGTATGTAGAGACTGTCTGTGCCCCTGTACCTAGGTATTTGGACACTGTGCCCATGTACCTAGGCATGTAGAGACTCTCTGTGCCCATGTACCTAGGTATGTAGACTGTCTGTGCCCCTTTATCTAGGTATATAGAGACTGTCTGTGCCCCTGTACCTAGGTATGTAGAGACTGTCTGTGCCCCTATACCTAGGTATGTAGACTGTCTGCCCCTGTATCTAGGTATGTAGAGACTGTCTGTGCCCCTGTACCTAGGTATGTAGGGACTGTCTGTGCCCCTGTACCTAGGTATGTAGAGACTGTCTGTGCCCCTGTATCTAGGTATGTAGAGACTCTCTGTGTCCCTGTACCTAGGTATAGAGACTATCTGTGCCCCTGTACCTAGGTATGTAGAGACTGTCTGTGCCCCTATACCTAGGTATGTAGACTATCTGTGCCCCTGTACCTAGGTATGTAGACTGTCTGTGCCCCTGTACCTAGGCATGTAGAGACTGTCTCTGCCCTTGTACCTAGGTATGTAGAGACTGTCTGTGCCCCTGTACCTAGGTATATGGAGATTGTCTGTGCCCCTGTAACTAGGTATGTAGAGACTGTCTGTGCCCCTGTACCTAGGTATGCAGAGACTGTCTGTGTCCCTGTAACTAGGTATGTAGAGACTGTCTGTGTCCCTGTACCTAGGTATGTAGAGACTGTTTGTGCCCCTGTACCTAGGTATGTAGAGACTGTCTGTGCCCCTGTACTTAGGTATGTAGAGACTGTCTGTGCCCCTGTACCTAGGTATATAGATACTGTCTGTGCCCCTGTACCTAGGTATATAGAGAATGTGATCCCTAGCAATAATATCTGATGTTTCAATGAATTCTTATAGAAACTCCAGTGCATCATGGGATATCTTCCTGTTTGAAACATTTGATTGGTCAATTCAAAATTTCAAAAAGGAATCTGGTCTTAATTATCATTGGCTTGTGACGAAAATTGGTGAAAGTCTTGTTGTAACCCTTTACCGGATTAGAGAGAACCACCTCTAAAATGATGGTAAAACAGGTCTATTTTGCTTTATAATCATTTATATATTCATCATAACACTCCAAAATTTTCAGGTAACTTAGCTTATACATTGTTAAATGTCATAACAGTGGTTTTCCAATGAAAGTGTACGTATTTCAATTTTTAATAGAGAACAAAACATATCTTCTATTATTATGCAATTTAGATAGTTGACAATTTGTTGGGGTTTTTTTAATGTCACTTAACGCGGATATATATTTCCAAGTTGGCCTATGGTGGATTTAATGCGGTTGTCCATGATTGCCTATGGTGGATGACTCTTAGTTTGATATAGTCTTGACTTTTTGGGGCAAAACTGACCTTTTTTACCTCTGTTTAAGAGAGGTGGCTCTTTCTAATCTGTTTACACCATATTTAACCCTATCTGGCATGGGTGATTTGGGGTGTACCACAGCCTGGGAGAAGGGGGGAGGGGGAAGTGCCCCCATATATATTTTCGCTATCCCTAATTACGGCTAGAGTTCTGAAACTTACCACACTATGTCTTTGAGGCAAGCTCTACAACAAATTGTGAAGAAATCCAAGATGGCTACCCTAGTGATGTCACAATGATGTCATTTTCAAAAAAGGCATGTTTTTGACGTTTTTTCAGCCCAGATTTTTTTTGATTTTTTTATTTGTTTTCTTTACAAAAACTGGCACATAAATTAGTAAATAATAATCTGATATGAAATAAAATACTTTTACCCACTACAGGGGAGGCAGAAAGTGCCTCCCCCCCCCCCTTCAAGACAGGCAACTCTTACTTTTGTCAAGGAAGAAAACTTTGCTGAAAATTCTATGAATGAGATAGGTGAATCACTGACCCTTTTTACCCCTCGGCCAAAATTTGGCCGAAGGGTATTGTCGTCGTCATGTACGTCCGTCCGTCTGTCCGTCTGTCCGTCACACCTTTCTCGTTACCAAGATATCTGGACCTGATTGGTTGGAAAGTTTGGCGGCCATCTTTAATTTATGCGAACCCATCACAGCTTTCTCGTTACCAAGATATCTTTAGAGCGACTTACCCTAGGCACACCAAACTTGCACTGCACATCCATATGCTCATAACCCAGAACCCTATTGAATCTGGACCCGATTGGTTGAAAACTTTGGCGGCCATATTTAATTTATGCGAAACCATTAATCTTGTGTATCTCAGGTACCATTTCACTGTTCAGTGTGAAACTTGGTCTAGATCATCGATGCATCAAGAAACTTCAAAGGAATGACCAAACCAGTTTCCCTGATTCAGTGGAAACCTTGGCGGCCATTTTTAATTTATGCAAAATCTTTAATGATGTATATCTCTGATATCATTCAAGTGTTTCATACGAAACTTGGTATACAGCATCGATGTATCAAGAGACCTGCAATGTATAACCACATCAGTTCCTCTGAGTTGCGGGAAGGATGGGTGGCCATCTTTAATTTATGCGAAATCATTAATGATCTCCATCTCTGATACCGTTCAAGTACTCGATGTAAAATTTGGTATACATGTACATCATCGATGCATCAATAGACTTACGATAAATGACAGTTCTGGTCTTTCTGATTGGGCGGAATCCTTGGTGGCCATCTTTAATTTATGCAAAATCTTTAATGATGTATATCTTTGATACCATTTCAGTGTTCTATATGAAACTTGGTATACAGCATCCATGTATCGAGAGACTTGCAATGAATAACCATATCAGTTCCTCTGAGTGGTGGGAAGGATGGGCGGCCATCTTTAATTTATGCGAAATCATTATGATCTCTATCTCTGATAACTTTCAAATGCTCGATGTAAAATTTGGTATATATCATCGATGCATCAGGACTCTTATGTAATGAATAAATACCAGTTTCTCTGATTGGACGGAAACCTTAGAGGCCCTTTCTAATTGCAAAATTTTCATAATCTGTATATTTGTCACTTGACTACTTGGTGTTGCTGAAGTCTTGGTTCAAATTGAATACATTATGAATGGCTGGCGCCCAGAGCCGAGGGGTTTTCAGATGCGCAGTTTCGTATTAATCAGTTTCAGCTGACTATAGCATGATATATTGTCTCTAAAGTTTAATATTTTAATGAACTACATGTATGAAAATGAATATTGTTTTGGACAATGACCAAATTGTATTTGCTGCTAACAGATTGTACAAAGTTGCACTAAATATCATCTTATTTTTTTTTATCTCATTCAGAGGTTCTTTGAAAATGCGCAACAACAGCTCATCGCGTGGTGAAGAGATCATGATGGAGGATAAACTAGGTCAGCGTAATTACCTGAGTGTTGACGACGCCCTCCAAAATGCCCATAAGGGTAGCAGAACGGGTTGGTACACATGTAATGTATCCAGCTTTCTTCTCTCTCTTTTATTTCAGACTTTCTAAATTGCCAGATTAAGGTACAATATGTGTTAGCTCTAAACTTAACCACTCTGCACCTCTGACTTGTTCACCATGTACACAGCTGATGTCCACTATTCTCAACCTCATCATTGGCACTCGCACATTAATTCATTCAGTCATTGCTCTATAAAGGTTGAATTATTGTTGTTCTTTTCTTTCTGAGTTGCATCAAAATACTTCTCCTTCAAATATTTTGTGTCCATGGAACACTTATTTCGTGGTATCAGTTTATAACATGAAGATAGTAAAAGACATGCTTCCATTTCAAAGAATATATTTGTCCTGAAGAAAAACTTTCTTGAGAAAGTTTTGTGCTAAATTCTTTTTCATTCTATTTGTCCTAATTAATAATAATGACTGAATATTTAGTTTCTCATGTAGACCTCGCATAGAATTCTGGTGAGAAGTTGAAATGACAGTAGGAATTTCTGGTTAGGGGTTTCTTTCTAGAGGGAATAGACTGGTATCTTTATCATTTTTTATTGTATTCAAATTAGAATATTTTCTCTCTAGCCACATCTGTCTTTTAAGGGACAAAATTGCATGTACATTTATCAAAATTTGCTTGGATTAAGTTTGATTGAACTATGGCACCCCTGATGTATGCTGCACTGAATGACTATTGGAATGGGGCATCGGTGCACCACAGATGTCTTCACATTTAGTGTGAAGAAGATGGTACGATAAGGAGCCATTTTGGCCTAGATGTGGTGCGGTTGAAAAAAAAAAGTCCTAAAAATAGTTGTGTTTTAATGTAACCGCGCGAGGAAATATATGTTCCCATGTGTGAAAATTCTAGCTTGATTGCATTATGATTACAGTTATGACATGAAATTGAAATCCACAGCATGCAATTTCATGAAGAAAAGGGTCTAAATCAACTCATTCAAACACCTATTTTGAAATGAAGGACCCCTTGGACCAAAATGCCATTTATCTTGGTGATATGTAGCGTCTTTACATCTCCACAGTTGGAAAATCTTTTGCTCCAAGAGATCCTTCGTGTCTAAATGTGTGTTTAGATGACTCAATTTAGATCCTTTTTTCACGAAATAGCACATGCTGCAGATTTCAATTTCATGTCATAACTATAATCATAATGCAATCGAGCTAGAACTTTCACATATTGTGTACATATATTTTCTCTTGCCGATACATTAAAACACAATAATCCAGAGAATGTTTTAGTTTTTCGATTTAAACCACACCACATACATGCCAAAATGCTGCCTTATTGTACCATGTCCTTTGATGGAAGAAATTTCATTGAAGTAAATAATAGTTTAATAATGTATTGATTGAAGGCCTTCTGTTCTGTTCTATCTTTTGATTATAATATTTAAATTGTAATAAAAAACAATCACTGGCCCCAGAAATAAAAATAATAGTTATACAATTTGATTTTATTGTAAAAGGAAATTAAATAATATTTAGTATTACCTGTGAAGCATTGTAGTTTTTATCAGCAATATATATTTGATGCAAACCCTAAATTGAATGGTATCATACAATTACTACATGCTGATGGTGTAAGAGATGGGTCATTCCATGAAATGGGGTCACCTTTAAGCACTCAAACTTAAAACCAGTCAATTTTCTAAAATATTACACTGATTCTAAAAACATTTATTCCTAGTTAATGCCAGATACAAGTAGATATACATAAGATAACATCTTAGTTATATGTACGGCCATTACTTTTGGAGGACCATCGGTGTCAGCATATGAGGACAACCACGGACCCCAAAAATGTGACATTGCAAACATTGCCAACATTGATGCTTTTGTTTGCACTGTGTGCATGAATTGCTAATAAATTTGACCAATAAAACAACTTAAAGTATCGATCTGGCTCATGTCTTTCAATTTATTTTAGTTTATTTCATATCAGTCACCCTTAAATGCCGATTCTGGATGCATGAAACCCTCAAAATTCAGGTTGCGCGTGTAACGCTTGGTGTCCTCTCTTGTTACTTACCTTACCTCTTACCTGTCACCAAGAAAATGTCATTCAGTGGTCATTCAAAACTATTCTTGAGCTGGGCTAATCTTGTCTATTATCGAACCAAATATGACAGGATTTTGACGTGTGCATAATAGCTGTAGTTGGAGTATACTTTTATGTCTCGCTTTCGTGTCCTCTTTCATGTGGTTACACGCATCACCCTCGGCTTGCATTTTAATGATTTTTTTTTTGGCAATGGAACCCAAAATTTGTGACATGGCTGGTGGAGCCACTTTACATGCTTTAGAGTAGGTGTCATATAATGAGGCAATTGCAAAAAATAGCGGGTAAGTAGTATTGTGCTATTTCGCGTCCTGAAGTTACATTTGCCACTTCGTTACATGTGTGACAAACAAATGTTGATTCCAGAAGAAAGAAAGTGAAACTAAGACCAGTCTTACATATAAAATGTTCATGTGCCATGATCAGTTTGATGGTAAAGTCTATAGTTTGATGGGGCCATCCTTAAAAATATGTTTGTTGGCTGTAACCCGACCCTACCTCAGGAAGTTGGGTCGGCAGGTAGGTAATTTTTTTTTTTTTTTTTAGATCAGGTTTTCCTTTTGGGGAGGTTGGAAGAGGTTAGTGTGATTTAGTTCAGATACTAAGCAGGTCATTTGAAATATTCTTTTTGTCTGGCAGCAAAATTATTTCAGTATAGAAAACTAGTTATCTTCAAGGTATAAAGCAAGATATTCTTAAATTCAGGCTTGTGTACCTGTTTTATTTCTTAGAAGACATCGACATCCTTGAACACAATCTTGACAATGACTTGACAATGACTAGTGACTAGCTGGTCAAAAAAAAAAATATATACCACTACCAGACAAACTTTTGCCAAAATTGTGACAGGAAAGAAAAAAATCCTGTCAGTGTTATACAGAAGGTTGTTCATTATACCATTTGGAGTTGAGAAAATTACCTCAAATTAATCATTAACATCATTACTGCCCTTCCTCGTCGCAAATTTATGGTGTGCTTTTATTGAATACTTAGGTACTTCCTTTATTCAGATTAGAAATACATCGTAATTTAATTTACTGACAACAATGAGGCAAATACTAAGTTTCTAACCTGTGTCTTTTCGTGGAATTTAGTCCGAGGTGGAATTGTGACAAGCGTATTTGATGCCGACATCTGAACGTCAAAATTAAGCTGACGGCACCATCTAATTTGTCAAGACCGCTGAAGCCACCGACACTATATCCATGGCTTTATCGACATAGAGGGTTATAAAGTTTCCGTTAAACAACAAAGCAGTATAGATTTTCTGCATTTAGGCACACTGAAGTCTTCTCGGATAAAAATAGAAATCCAAACATCGTTGTTGTTGTAACATCTACGTCAGTCTCAGAATCTGTCGGTGTACGGACCCACGTGGTGCATGGTGACAGTCCTAAACATGTCTACGTTCCAAGTCGATTCGCGACAGAGCTCTTTATGGCAGGTTTTAATAACCAACCGTTTTGAAATATTTTTCCCATCCTGTGTTGCTGTTGCCTCTCGATGTGTTTATTGTCCTCTCGTCCAAACCCAAACACAAAACAGAAGGGGGAACTTCCCGCCATATACACGTGGTCGACGAAAACTGCATTCCCCTACGGACTGGGCCATGGAGGATATGCCTTCAAAACGTGCGACATAAGCTCACATCGCGACTACTGGAGAGTGAAATCCTGCTTGCTTTTGCTAGGCGAACGTTTTACATACGTTTACACGAGCGAGGAGATAGGGGAGATAATTCTGACATTGCAAAATAAAATAAAAAGATGACCGGTCGGAAAATCGGCGAAAAAAGTTTCCAGTCGGCGGATTTTTGGACAGTCGGTCGGGTTACGCGCAACAAACTTATTTTTAAGGATGGCCTGGCGACCTAGTATGGTGATTTCACATGATGTATGCGAAAGGACACGAAGCCATTTTTGGTGTCCATGTTACACGCAACACTTGATTGGATTGAGGCAGTCAATGCCACTAAATATGCTGACTAAGAATAGGATTAAATATTCTAACAATTTGATCATGTTTTTATTCTATTTGACACTTAAATTAACGTGTTATGTGGTGAATTTTGCATATAGTTTGGTGTCCTCGTTACACGCGCAACTTCATTATTTTATTTTTCTCCCAAATTGTGGAATATTATCCGTTTTCTTATGTTTTCCGAATCTCTGTATATCAATATTATCCCTGACTTAGTGCAGCCAGGAATTGACATCTTTTCAAAATTGGTTTGCATGTCACACTTTGGTACCCCCATTTCATGGAATGACCCAGATATTATTGATAATGTTACATCTATCTTAAAACAAATTTATTTGTGTTCAGGAATGTTGAATTCCAGGTGTGTAAAAAAAAAAGAGAATATGTTCATCTGATAGATGATTTATAAGTACAGACAACTGTTCATAGTTCTATGCTTGTTGCTAGATATATTCATGCATAATTTCACAGATTAGATTTAATACAATATTTTATTGGTGGATGGGACGAGACATCTATACATTAATTGACCTGGCTGTCAGACATACAAGCAGTGCTAGTAATTTAAGCTCTGTGTTTTGTTCTTCTCTCCAGCGCCCAGTACGCCCGAGTTTCAACAACGCCCCAAACAGGTTAGCCCTAAATCTCAGAGGAAGAACCATAGTCTCCAATCCCTGGGCTGCAGTTTGGTACGTTCATGGCATGAACTGGTAAAGTTTCTAGTTCTTTCTTTCCTTAGTTTCATCTTATTAGACTTATGATATGTTTCATAATCAATTTTAGAATTATGATAGATTCGTAGATGTTTTTGCAAGACATGGCCCATATTTCATATAAGAGTCACGACACAAAGGAAAAACAACAGTGAGTCCAGACAGGCGGCTATTCAGTATTATGAAAGTAGATAATGTTCATTTGTAGGGGTTAAATGTTTTTTTTTTTTTTTTTTTAGTATTTATTAATACTTATTAAATTAAATTAATATTTATTTAGTAATTTCAGTATTTATTCATCAGGTTAAAAGAAGATAATAACTGAAAATAAAGTGGGAGATGGATACTCAATATAAAAGTATTGCAGTCATTTGTATCATGTAACTGAATACATAGGGACATTTGACATTACCTTGCTTGAAGCTCATAAAATAAATCTTCCTCATGTCGAATATTTTGTTTCTGAGCGGTTCATAAAAATCTGACATCCGAGGGAGTCACATAGACAGGTGATTGCCATAATTATTTACTTTATCCACCAATTTGACAGCTCTGCCCCCTTTGACAGTGTTAAATTAATGTATATATTCAAAATTAGTGCACCAGCTGATAATAGACCGGCTGAATGATAGAACCTTACATGAAAGGTCAAGCAGCAATTTAAACAGCTCACCTGTAGATAAACAAATCCTTTGACAGATCATGATGTGCCATCACATATATTTGTGTTTTCTTCAGGTGAATCAATGTATTTCTGCATATATTATTGATACTGTCATATATTGCTCAAAATCAATTTCTATATTCTATTAAGAAATTTTCAAATAAACTTTATGGCCGTAAAGGTAGTATTTACTTTTGACCAAATCCACAATTTATTCGTCTTAAAAGAATGGAAATGTCCTGGTTTGCACTATACATATTTATTGCTTAAAATATTCTCAAATAACTTCAAAAGAAACAATAACTTATTATCCAGTATCATCCAGATTTCTTCTGGTTTATAAGGGAGATGGCCCTTTATCCAACCTGTGTCTGACCTGGATAAAATGGCAAAAATTAAAAATATATTGAAAGAAAATCCAATATATATACTGTAAATAATCCAGTAGATATACTGTATATAATCAAATAAATATACTGTAAATGATCAGATAGATATACTGTAAATAAATAAATATACTGTATATAATCCAATAGATATACTGTAAATAATCAAATAAATATACTTCAAATAAATGTATTATAAATAATCAAATAAATATACTGTAAATAATCAAATAAATGTATTGTAAATAATCGAATAAATGTATTGTAAATAATCAAATAAATATACTGTAATCAAATAGATATACTAATAATCAAATACATATGCTTTAAATAATCAAATAGATATACTGTAAATAATCACATAAATGTACTGTAAATAATGAAATAAATATAATGTAATCAAATAGATTTACTGTAAATAATGAAATAAATATAAATTATATGAGTGAAACAAACTTTAGTGTGACATTAAACCAAATCCCCCTCAAATAAATACACTGTAAATAATCAAATAGATATACTGTAAATAATCTAATAAATATACTGTAATCAAATAGATATACTGTAAATAATCAAATAAATATAGCATAAATAGTCAAATAGATATACTTTGAAAAATCAAATAGATATACTGTAAATAATTAAATAAATATACTGTGAATAATCAAATAAATATACTGTAAATAATTATCCTATTTGAAGATGGGGCTAATATGCTTAACATTGATACCAATTTTTGTATGTTATCAGTAGAAATATTTGCAAGAGAAACTGATCACGCTTGGGACCAGATTATAGGGTCAGTTTTGACAGGCTTATGGTTTATCAAGGTTCAAATACTTTTAATTCTATAACACTTGTGTCAATAACATCGAGCTTACCAGTGCAATAATTACAAGATTTACCACGGTTATGTGAAATGTACATGTGTCAAGTGCAGGTGTTCATTAGGAGATCCATTTCACAAGTCGGATGAGGAAAGGGACATCTACTTTCATACAAGTAACAATCGAATAAAACAAGCAAATAAATTAGAAGATGAAATTCCTTCTCAAGTTTAACTGTTGGTTCCATCGGGAAATTGATTACCAAAGTGACACAAATAGGCATATATCCATGTAATTTCCCAACAGCTGACAAAATCACTCCCCATTTGAGAGACCACGTAAACTCGTCCACTGAAATTGGCACGATGCCAACCGAGACGGAAGCATCGTCCCAACATCAGTGGATGAGTTTTTTCAAAAAAGGGGAGGAAGGTTGTCCAAGTTTAAATATGTTTTCAACCTTTCTTTGTAATCTTTGTTGATAATCTATTTGAGTAGTGCAATAGAATAGAAATAATGTTTTCATAAGCATGCTAAATCATCATTTTATGCATGGTTAGTGTGGGAAATTTGATAAATTTTAGAGTGCGGGCCTCGCCCTTGTCCTAAAATGTAAACTGTCCCACACTAACCGTGCATAAAATAACGATTTAGCATGCCTATGAAAACATTTCTTAAGTTAAGTATTGGGACCCAAGATAATGCCGATATTAAGAGGTTGGTTGATTTACCAAGATGACGGTATTCACAGGTTTCATTGTAATTCCTCAACGTATCCTGTCTCTAATGCTCTAATTATGGTAGAGTTAGATGATCTTAACAGAAAATATAACACATATTTGTTACATTTACCAGTCAGGAGGACCATGGAGGATTATATAAGTACTTCCCTTCTCGTACTTTTTACATAGATCTTATCTTTGTTTCAGATTTACCATTCTTCAATTGCTCGTTAATAATAGACGTATTTCTCGGATGATATCAACTTTCAGACATAGACATATGATTTAAAGCTTCTCCCTATACTTTTTGCAGTGGCTTGACATATTTCATAGTGTTTTGATCTATTTTACTCCTTTTGCATTTCTTTTTCTCTTACATGTAGCTGTTACTGAAAAGAAAACTTACATGTCTAATCCAGGCTGTACATGTGCCTATAGTCGATAGCTTTACTATGATTTAATTGTATCTCAAAGGCTTACAACTTGGATTTCAGTGATTGACACATTACCTGTATTTGAGTATAACATGTAATATACAGCTAGGTTGAGGGAGGTGATTGAGTTCTAAATTTTGCTCTTTACCTTTTATTAAATCTAGATCTCATTACAATTCTTTAAGGATGTGAAATATTTCTTACTATCGTAAATTAATTCAGTTATCAATGGAATACGTAAACTGATTATGTGATCGGGGAAAGTTTTTATATTGCGTGGTTGGGTTTATGTTGAAGGATGTTATTTGTGATGTGGTTGGTCTCATACAAGGACCTGTGCCTTCATTGCCAATAAACGGAGAAACCACCGAACAGGAATGTTCTATGGTATTAGAGCATTTCCACAAAGTGGATGCTCTTATGTTTTCATGAGAAACGGATCCGCCGGCGCCGCCGCCGCTGCGACTTTAAACGTGGATATCTCTGAAACCGTTAAATATTTTCGGGTCAAACTTGGTGTGCTATCTCCTCAGGCCTGGGAAAATTTTCTGGTTGTGTTTTGATAGCCGCTGCTCACCACTAGGTGGCGTTGTAGTCAGAGCATAGGTGAACCTTTCTGTGACGATTTCGTCTGAACGACTGGTTTGATTTCTATGAAATTTTATTACAATGGTCTTGAAGGATAGGCAATGTGCTGAAAAGGTTTTGGTGTAGTTGGCATAATTTTAAAGGCACGTTTTTTGCATCTCAAAAAAAGAAGTTTTTCGTGAATGAAAATTTACCAATTCGCTTGGGAGAAATATTTAAAAATTGTTCTATTCTAGGTTTCCAAGCATAAATATAGGATTGCCACATGATAATTCCCTTTCGGCGCAAACCAAATTGTCATTTAAATGAAAAATCTCAATTATTTGACTTAACGGCAAAACCTCCATAACCATTATCATGATTAAAGTTTTTGCCATTGAACTCTTTATGTGCCATCTTCCTAGGGCTTTACATTTCACCTGCTTGTTTTTCGTGGTATTTGGTCATCACTAGGTGGCGTTGTAGTCAGAGCATAGGTAAACCTTTCTGTGACGATTTCATCTGAACGACTGGTTTGATTTCTATGAAATTTTATTACAATGGTCTTGAATGATAGGCAATGTGCTGAAAAGGTTTTGGTGTAGTTGGCATAATTTTAAAGGCA
>JAVTVY010054696.1:0-28770 GCA_036873755.1 Hanleya hanleyi | reverse complement strand
TAAAGTTTGCTGCAGTTGTCATCTGTCATTGGATGATTATGAAATTTGGTATACGTGTTTCTTATGATTATATGATTAAAGAATGTACCTGTGCAATGATGAAATATTAATTTTTGTCCAAATTATGGTAAATGATAAGAGTTTTCTGTTTATGTGCATTTGTACATGTAGAGGTTGTACATGTATACCTCTACATGTATATCTAGTTTGCTGCAGTTGTTAGTTGTTATTAGATGATTATGAAACTTTATACACATATTTCGTATGATTAAATGATGTTTCTGTGCTATTTAGGAGATGGAATATTGATTTTTTTCTTCAAATTGTGAGGGTTTTGTCTTAGTAATCTGCCAATGATAATTCATTTCATTGGTTGGTTTGTGAGAAGATTTGGTCGAAAAGTAAAGAAAGGCACTATATCCCACAAACCAATCAATGAAATCAGATTTCGACTTTACTATGTTTCATGGACCTCAATTTCAGAATGTGACATATTGTCTTCATCTAGTTTATCTACTTACAAAAAAATTGCCACTGTGGATAGAAAGTGTAAAGAGATAAAGCACATGAACAGTTCAGTGATTTCCTGTTTTTCATGCCAGTAACCTTTGACCTCTGACTTCAACCTTCATTTTGTTACGCGACACATTGTCTGCCCGTATGGTATTCACTCACCAACAATTTGAACTGAAGTTAAACGGACTGGAAACAATGTAATCTATCTTGCGAGTGTGTGATTATTCTTGTGAGATGTTGGAATAATTATTAATTATGACATTTGATATTTTGTACACTTTTGTTTTGGAGGGCCCCTTCGAAGAACAGTTTATAACTTATTGAGTTACCTTCAATAAATACAGACTTATATATATACCATATAAATTATCCAAACGACTTCATTATTATTGAGCCTGTAGCTTTAGCTGCAGAAAGCTCGATATTGGTGCCACAATGATGTCCATCTGTCTTTCTGTCTGTCTGTCTATCTGCAGGACGAAGTAAATGTTAAAGTTTTGGATTTATAAATTTTTCCTAAGGACCAAGTAAATGTTAGATCTTAATGCCTGCTCAACCATCAAACCCTCATTTTTCAAATGCTTACGGGGCTACACATATTGAACCCATACACTACCTTCAGGGAGCATCTCGCCACCCCTGAGACCTCAGGACTAAGTAAGTGTTTAAATTTTGGACTAAAAAGATTTAAATATTTTCTTGTCCACACCTTCGTAGTCTCACCTACTGTCCTAAACTAAGGCTAGCCTGACCTTCCAAACTTTTATATATTCCAAAACTTTACATCTGGCTGCACTTCTTGAATTCTTCCACTACCCATAGGGAGTATGTCCCCACCCCTGGTATCCCAGGACCAAGTAAAGTTTTTGAGTTACAAAACATTGCTGTCCATACTTTCTCAGTCTTACGTACGTATGTCTCCCAAACTAAGGCCAGCACACCCCACCCCCCTCCCCCACCAACTTTCATATATTCTAAATGCTTACATTTGACTACACTTATTGAACCCATACATTATCCTTGGAGAGCATGTTTCTATCCTTGGGGCAGCAAGCTTCACCCTGAATCTCCTAAACTAAGCTTTTCCCTGAAGCCATACGCTCATATAATTTGGGAGCTCACATTATCCTGTACACTTATTCAAGTGATACACTATCCCCTGGAGCATGTCTTTAATGGTCGCCATGTTGACACAAATGTATTTACCAATTAAGTTCCTGTTGATATTTATTAGCTCAATAGGTTAGATGCATCGTTGAGCCCAGTAATAAGCAATTTTTCATCGTTGTGGGTTCTAGCTACATTTCTGGTAATTGTCTTCTCCCCAAGTTTATATTATTTTTGGTATTTTTTCTTCCAAAATATTTTCCAAAAATTGTCTGCAGTAATACTAGGCAAGCCATTGGTCGACAGCGGTCACGTGCCGTTGGGATAAAAACACATATCAAACTGCACTGGCTGACCCAGTTGACGGCAGTTTGTAATGTAAACAAACATGGCAGCTGGAGTGTTCTGTCAGCGACAGCACTGGAAATAAAGAATATATCGGATATCAACTTTGTACATCTGACCGATAGTATGTGCGACTGTTCCTGGAATATCTGGAAAAGGTAGTGTTCTGTGACTTTGAGTAACAGTTGACGAAAGCCTCCTTGACGCTTGACTTCGCTTCGACGATCTCGCCTACGATCACACGTGCTGGTACAGTGTGAATGATGTGGACGTTTACCTCTGATATTCGCGTTTATTCTTATTCGACGTGTACAATTTTAGGTTACATGGATCAAAATACTGTTAGCAGATAGAAAACATTCTTAGAAAACGTTGTTTAATTCAAGATTGACCATTTTCAGACGTTTTTTGTTCGAAAACTTTGCCGTCTTTTTCACTGACTCGACCCCAGCTCGGCCGCACGAAAATGCCACACGACCGCGAAGCGGGAGTGTGGCATTCGCCAGGAAACAGGATAAAATTCAGTATCAAACGAGCAGAGACAGGATAACGTATTTATTTCTACGAGCAGCTTTTTCAACTCGGGAAGGTTTCGAGGTAAAGTGGGTCTAAAACTTGCTAACCAAATACGACAAAAGTGATAATGAAAACGGCTGGAGACGCGTCAAATATTTTGAAATATTCGGAATCAGCATTGTAAAATTCAGTATCAAACTCGCAGGGACAGGATAACTTATAATATCGTCAAAGTCTCCACATGATCTAGCAAATGCTATCAGGCGAGATATACTCCATATGCACTTCTTTGGGGCGCAAATGTCAAACTGAAGAGAGAAAACTGAAAAGCTCTACATCAATCCCATATGTCAGCTTTCCATTTCGCAAAATAGAAATATGGATAGATTGAATATCAAATACATGTTTGTCAATTTTCAGATATTCCATCCTAGGATTTGATATTGTAGGTAAAACATGGAAAGCTCTCGGTCTTAGAGGTATTTAAATCTGGTTTTATATATTGCTGATAAAGCAGTTGCTGACAAGCCAAATGCTAATTTTGCTTTATGAATACAAACATGTGTTGTACAAGTTTATGCTGCTTTTAGGTAAATTCATTATCCAGATATGTGGCAATTAAATAATGCCAAAAGGACAATTTGACCCGATGACCTGAAAAGGATTGTGTTTAAGTAACTGATTATTTATATTGTTTTGTGACCATGTGATGCAAGTTTGGTGTACCTAGGAAAACTCTTTCTGCAGTTGTGATGTCAATGGTAAAACAGACTGATGAACAAGCATGCATGATCACAATACCCCAAAGAATAATTTTGGCAAATGTGGACAGGACTTGATTCATCTAGTGGCCTTTACTGCATCATTCTCTGTTGAAAAGCCATTATCCCATGCTAAAACCATACAACCTTTGATTTCAGGGGCGTAGACATTGACCCAGATTTCACTGATTTATGTCCAAAAAGATGTCCCTAATAAATTAACGGTCAAGAAGTTGGTGGAGTCCTACTCGAGGAAGTCTCCCGTCCGGGAGTATAGCTATTTGTTTTCACACGGATTAGTTTTTAGCAGATATTTTCAAAGATTGAAAAGATGCAGGCCATCCCAGCAGCACCAAGCATACAAGAAGAAATTTCTTTGATAATGGATTAAAGAAACATTACCTCCAACCCTAATCAATTAGCTTTGCCAGCATGTGATACCACAAGATTACCGGTAGTTCACCCCAAGAAGGTGGGCCTATTTTTCAGCCATGCATGGTAGAATATATTCTTTATATGGTTATAAGAACCATAAAAAGCAATCGCTTTCATCTTCTTTGTTGGTTAATGGAGTGTTGCTATCCCTTTTTAGCTCATCTGGGTCGAAGGCCCGATGGGCTAATGTCATGGCCTGATTGTCTGTCGTCCGTCGTCCGTCGTGTGTCGTCCGTCGTGTGTAAACATCTTCTCTGAAACTGCTTGACCGATTAAGCTGAAACTTGGCATGCATGTTCCCCCTAATGAGTACACCAGAATTTGTTCATGCGGTGTCGATATGATTTTAAATATGGCCGCCATGGCGGCCATCTTGAATTTGCCAGTGAAATCTTGTCATTATTTTTCAGTAACTACTTCATGGATCTTTCTCAAATTTGGTACACCGGTTTTCTTTTGGGTCTAGTTGTGCAAGATACATTTTGTGATCTGATTCAAAAATTCAATATGGCCACCAGGCGGCCATCTTGGATTTTCCCATGAAACAATGTTATCGCGATTTCTCAGGAACTGCTGAATGGATCTTGCTCAAATTTGGTAGACAGGTTCCCGTTGTGATCTAGTTGTACAAGATACCTTTTTTGCTTCGATTCAAAAATCCAACATGGCCACCAGGCGGCCATCTTGAATTTCCCCATGAAACATTATCGCAATTTCTCAGGAAGTACTTCATGGATCTTTCTCAAATATGGTACACAGGTTCCCCTTGGGGTTTAGTTATGCAAGATAACTTTTTTGCTCTGATTCGAAAATCCAATATGGCCATCAGGCAGCCATCTTGGATTTCCCTATGAAACTTTGTTATCGTGATTTCTCTGGAAGTACTGCATGAATCTTTCTCAAATTTGGTACATAGTTTCCATTTGGGGTCTAGTCGTGTAAGATACCTTTTGTGATTTGATTCGAAAGTCCAACATGGCCAGCAGGCAGCCATCTTGGATTTCCCGTTGAAACTTTATCATGATTGCTCAGGAACTACTGCTTTGATCTTTCTCAAATTTGATACACAGGTTTCCCATGGAGTCGTGCAAGATACCTTTTTTGGTCTGATTGGAAAATCTAATATGGCCACCAGAATTTTCCCATGAAATTTATGTTATCATGAAATCTCAGGAAATTACTGCATGGATTTTTGTCTAATTGGGTACACAGGTTTACCTTGTGGTCCTGTTGTGCAAGATACCTTCTTTGGTCTATATCGAAAATCCAATATGGCCTCATCTTGAATTTTCCGTGAAACTTTTTTATGAAATCTCATGAAATTAGTGCATAGATCATTTAGTGTTCAGGGGGGAACAACTCAAGTTAGAAACTAATCTATTGCAGTTCTTTAGTAAAAAATCCTGCAGCTACTTTTGCCAGTTACAGCCAGATGAGCTGCAGTGCTGTGGCACTATCTTTGATCAGATGGTAAAGCCTGATACTGACAGCAGATATTAAAGGTTTCTCTTCCAGTGTGCCTTGTAAGAAACCGAAGTTTTTGCCCACCACTGCTTGAGGTCCGAGTTCTGGCAACCTACCATAACAAAAACCATAACCAGAAGTGCATAGGTAAATAACAGTTGCGATGGTGATGCTTTGAGCCATGCTATGAATCTTATGGCATGGCACTGAACAATCTCTCTTGTGGTGCCCTTTGAATGGAGTGACCAAGCTGGACGCCACTGGAACATATCTAAAAGTTTTACCCAACTACCCTCTCTCATTTTCCTGCATAACTCAGTTTTGCATATAATTTCAGACCCCTATGTACAACTTCTACAGTCTGTGCCTTTACCCCAATCTCACCCTACCTCTTCATGCAGACTTCTCACTACCTATACTTTCACACTTCTACATCCACATCATATTTAGATATAGATATCTATAAAAATGAAGCAGGCCTTCTCTCTCATCTACTTTATGGCAAAAGAGAGGACTACAATTTCAGCATCATAAACTATCCCTTTTCTGGACAGTAATATTCCAGTGGGACCTGCATATGGCATATACAAAACTTGCTTAGTAGCATTTGCTGCATGATGTGTTGAATATGACGATTTTAATCAACGTCACAAAACATTGTTGCAGAATTCACAAAACAGGACTATTCCACCAAATGCCTCTATACTTCCTAAATTTGGCAATACATATTGCATGCTGAAAGCAAAATACGAGCTCGACGTGCAAGATCTGGAGCGTTCAGTTTTATAACTGGTTTAATTCCGCTTAACCCATGTGCTTCAACATCCTCATGGTGATCATATGAACAGGCACAATCAAAGCATCATTCTCTAGAGGACTTAATAACGATTATTATGGATTAAGAATACTGGTCAGCAATACAGATTTGATATTTTTGGAATATCACGAGGTTTTATCATTGAAAACTGTTGTACGCTTCTCTCTTGCAGAAAAGAAGCCTATATTTATGTACATATTGTACGATTGTCTTTTTGAATTTGGTGCCAATACTGTTATATGGAATAGGTCTTTGGAGAATGGACGCGGATTTTATCTAATGGACTGAATTATGAATGACAGACTGGACTCTTGTAAATCTTTCCTTTTTTACTTTCAACCTATCTCTTCAAAACAAAAGGAAAGGATACAGTTACAAGTCTGCTCGCATTTCTGTGTAATATTACCACAATCGATATCAGTTTCTGTATGCTTCACATGAAATAGGGCTTTTAAAAACCTTGCAAATGTCCAAAAGTATGGCATCGAAAACATTCTGTTGTACGACAAGGAAGAACAATTGGCACTTCGCAATTATCGAGGAAGACACATGCCATATCATTTTGAACCATATGAGCAAGTTGTTTAATAGTGTATACCAGTGCCATGGAAAGTACAGGTATTCAGCAATCACCTTCTGGATGTTGAAAAGTTTTTATTTCGAATATGGTATTGAGAATGTATTGCAACATGATGATAGATCATAGTTCACGGGAATTTAAACTATGGTCACTTAACCAGTTATTTTTTTAACCATTTTTATGGACCTTAGTGACATTTAAGATAACATTGTCAGCCATAGTCAACCATGGTCTACAGACCATGAACCACAGGCTTTGCAACAAATCAAGACTTCGGAATTTCATGCACCACATGGGGATCAAAGTTTCATGAAGATCAGTCAAGTGTTGGCTGAGTAAACAGAATTGATGGACTGGAAATAAATTGAATGGCACTTAAATGAGTCTGTAGAGCATAAAAGAAACACACACAAGCAGAGAGGTTCACAAACTGTTTAATACTAGTACGGTACTACAAGATTTTCCAGATTTCCTGGAAATAACGGAAAATCGGATTGAAATGTCATCAGCTGTGATATTACAAGACGAAGCTGTACCAATCTTGAGGTCTTTGAACCAGACTCAATCGAGCATTTTGTGGTCCCCTGTTCTGTCCATAGTTCTGGGACGGAGAACCATAATTGCCCTCACCACCGGCATGGCCTGCCATATTACTACCAGTACCATAACCACCTGAAAAAATAGTCATATGATCATCATATTTTAAATGTGAAAACTAGATGCGACATAAGACCAATCCACAATATGATTTATTATCAACCCTTGAGTAATTCAATAGCCCTGTTAAATTTCAAATTAGTTCCTCCGAATTAAATGGACAAAATTCCACCCTCTAAAACTATCCGAGTGAAAACCTGAGGGGTTCAAGTTAACAAGAGCCCAATGGGCTTCAATATACGCCGGTATATTTTGAATTACATTGGTTCAAAATTCAAGGTTGTTCAATAGCCTTGATTCCAATTGATCTAGCAATTATGAGAATGTTACATATATCAAATCTTATATTGAATGATAAACTAAAATGAGCTTAACTCTTGGTAACTATGAGAGCTCACATATCCCACACTGAAATCAACAATATTCAAACACAAGAAAATAGTAGTTTTCCTGCAAATGAATTCCTTTCAGAACAGACAATTTTTCATGAAGGAATAAGAAAGTGATGGAGTACACCTTTGTTCTTGAGTTAATAAATAGGTGTGAAATTCATAAAGGACTCCTCTCCCCGTTAAGTTAATAAATGTATGCATTGTTTTTATTTCATAAGTTTAACTAAATGAAGTGTTTCTAACATGGGAGACAACTTTACAGGACAGTACCATATAGATGTAGAGGAAAGAACTTCGAATATTTCAACAATATTCCAATACATTTAGTTAGCTAAGCTTGATTCAGTTTTGGGGGACTGCGACCTAGACCTTTGACGAATTGATCTCATATGTATGGCTCAATTTTGCCATGCGAGTAAGGTATATTCAAAGTTTGTTACCGATACATACCTTCGCATGGACAACAAATGTTAACTCTTTGCCCCATGGAGGCTTACTACCATTGCCCCATGGTGACGCCATTTGACGCCCTTTCCTAGTCCATGATGACGCCATTTGACGCCTTATGTAATAAATTAATTAATTAACCTCATTAAATAATATTTTATTTCAGAAAATATTAAACATGCTAAATTATTGGTCACTGTAAAAGTAATAAAAAAAATAAATAAACGTTTGACCCCAGCCCTTCAATAGATTTGTACCTGTCAATTTACAGGTGATCACCAAAAAGGTCTATGGGGCAGCCTAGAAAAGCCTGTATGGTTTAGAACAGGGCGTCAAATGGCGTCAACATAGGGCAAGAAGTTAATGGATGAATGGACAGAATGCAACATCGCATTATGTGACCTCATCTTCGACAGGCATATGAAAATTTGACTTTCAATGATTTCTTGATTTTGGGGTCACAGTGACCTTGACCTTGACCTCAATTTTTGTACATCGTCTTCCCTCAATCTATCAATGTATACAAAAAATCATGATTTTTAATGATTTCCTGAGTTTGGGGTGATAATGACCTTGACGCTTGGCCTTGGCCTAAATTTTAGTACATGACAAACCGTCTTCACTCAATTATTCAATAGACAACAAATCATGATTTCTCGCAATTTCATGATTTTGGGGTTACAGTGACCTTGACCTTTGACCTTAACCTACATTTCGGTATGTGACACATTGTCCCCTAATGTATCTACTGATACCAAAAATATTATTTTTAATAATTTTCTAATTTTGGGATTAACATGGTTCCCACACTTCAGAGCTGATAAAATTCCAAACCATTTCCATAGCATTTCAATAACCAATTCTCAGATTTCCAAACCAAATCTGCGACAATTTTCATCAGAAATTCGAAATAACAAGATCAATGTCTGGAAGAAATGTAGGCTTGAATTCTCTTTAGGTTACATCCAGTTATTTCACTCTCCTACTAAACTGCACAGATCTTTCGCTGTTATAAACAAGAGCCACATACTGCATGTTAAGCTGTAACCAATTTCCTTTATAAGCAAAGGGTTGCTATGGCGACATATCTTGGCCTGCCAGTGATTGTTTAATCAATGTTGGACTGCAGAAAAATAAGCAAAAAAAAGCAAAAAAAAAAATTATTTAATGTTTTGCAGTTTTGCTGAATTAAATCTACAATATTATAAAGGATAATACATTTAGTAATCAACAATGCATTTAATTTCTTTCATAAACTGAAAAAAGTGTAAACCAACCATATTTGTACTAAGGAATTGGTTTCTAAAAGAAGGAAGATAATCATACTTAAATGATTCAGACTGTTACAATAAGAGTTAACACCCTTGGATAAGGAAGTATCTCCCTTGCTTTATAACGTCATCCAGTGGCGTGCCACAAAAGAAAATCCTTAGGGATCGTTTCCATTAATCGTTTTTTCTTCAGTCGCGATTTTTCTTCAATTTTCTCGATTGAAAAACGATCAATCGCGAATCAGTCGCGAGGATATCGAGAAAAAAAATGAGAAAAAACGATTGAACCTTTTCTGGAAAAAAACATTCTCTCGCGATATTGTTTTTGAATCGTTTACCCATGCGCGATCCGTTCTTGATCGCGAATCTTCAATCGCGAGAGAATCGTTTTTTTCAAGGCGCGAGAGAATCGTGAGGCGGAGTGATATTTGACACATAGGCCGTGTTGCCGTCGTACGCCGCTCTATCCGCGAACTGGGAAATACATGTAATGTTGATTGCGGATTTGTCGATGGAAAAACCTATATTATACTATACTATACTGTATAAATGCGCAAGATAACCGAATAATATATATGATTCACGATCTATAGTCTCCTACAAGCCGAAGTAGGGCGTATGCTGGAAATATCTTTTCATATTCCTGTACCATGCTTCCTGTGACGTTCGCGCTCAGATTTACTCTGGCGAAGCGTAAATGACAAAATTATATGTTTATTCAATAATCGTGTGAGTCGACAATGTATTAATGATACAGGATGATAGTCACAATATCTTGTTTTGTAAATACCGGGTACAGGTCATAAGTAGATTTGTGTTCGTTGATTGCATTATCAGAATGTTTACGGCACAGGCTTGATAGAGGTGTGAATGGGCGCATGGCGATAACCCAGAACAGCTTAGCCTTCCAGCCGAGAATTTCTAGGTTAATTAAGGTGAAAAATAGTGTAATTAAATATGTATATTTTGTTATAGTAAAACATACAATAGGAAAGGGTGTCCATTCATGTTTTGGTACAGTTTTTAAACTATTGAGATGTGAATAAGTTAAAAAAAATCACCATCAAGTTAATTTTATTTATTATAAGAATATTCGCGGTAGTGATTTCATATTTATATCAAATACATATCACAATGGTGATTGAATCGCATATAACGGTAGGATTCGCATATGTACAATACTTTTTATTTTAATTTTATATTTTGATAAATGAACTATGAATGATTCCAAAGGGAAGCTCAAGCCAAAAACCAACTGAATATTATATAATTTCATCTCTTACTGGATTAACCAGTTGTGAAATTTTTTACAAATAGCCCGCGCTATATATTAATAATTAAGTGCTTGCGAAGACTCAAAAGCCCCGTATGACAATGTTATATTCAATACAGCGCCATCTATCTACACAAGGAAAATGGTGATCGTAGGACCAAAAACCACGCGTACAGCGAAAATCTGATGAATCAACTCAAAATTTCAGCCCGCACAGATGCCTAAAACGTTCACGAAAAATACTACACAAGAAATCTGGAATAATACCAGCTTTAAAACACAGAAATACCCAAAATAATAGACGAAATTGCAAGTGTAAATGACCCAATCTGACCATATCCGGGCCTGTGTCCCGTACAAAATATATGTAAATATGAAGTTATAATTATATGCATAACCATTATTCCTATGTATATATATAGATATTTTTTTCAATTTATTTCAATATCCCCATCGTATCTATATAACCGCCAACTGTACAGAAACACGCTATAGTTTTACACTAGGCAAAGAATGGAAAAGGAACAAGAAAAAATGATCGAACTTTATATAGTCTGACTGAAGTGTTAGAAACTCGAACGTGTATGCGGGTCAGTCAGGCTGAACCAATGGCGTACTACTTTCGGCTATAATCCTCAATCGTTTTTTTTTTTTCAATCGTTTATATTTTCTCGATTAAAAAGCGATTGAATCGCGATATCGCTTTTTATTCGCGAAAATTTTCTCGATTGAAAAACGATTGCCAACAGAAAAAAAAACCATTCGAACAGCGATCGCGAATGAATCGTTTATTTAGAAGAAAAAAAACCATTCCCTCGCGCCTTGGAAAATCGCGACTTCGAGAAAATTTGACGAAATAAACGATTCATTCGCGAACGATAATTGGAAACGGTGCCTTATCTACCATCGTACAGATGTTTGACGAGTACCCTAAGGCCGAGGACCGAGATGTACTCGTATATCACTGGGCTTAAGTTCTATCGATTTCAATGTACAAGCTCCCCCCCCCCCCCTGTTCTGGGCTTAAGTTCTATCGATTTCAATATACAAACCCCCTGTTCTGGGCTTCAGTTTTCACGTGGTTGTTCTCACGCTGTTGTTGTTATTTATTGTTGAATAAAAAACAAAATGATATCTCACCAAATAAAAACCCCTGTCTTGTGTGTTTTCTGTGTGAGCATAAAACAAGCGGTCATGAAGGTTATAGCAGACATGTGGGATTCAGTCAAACTGGCTTTGAACACCGTTGAGAAAGTAGCCAATCAGTGGCCTAGGATGGGGCCAAATGTAACCAATCAATGTCCAGAAAACAATGCAAGAGCACTGCAGTAAAATAGAGACTACAGACCTGTTTTGGTCTAGGTTAAGAGCGGGCATTCCAGCACAAATTTGTTGACGAGGAGTTACAAGTTACAAGAGCAACAGGTGGAGTGAAACAACTATAGAGTTTCGAGGTGCGGGCAAAGACCAGGACTCGCCTAACACCTATAGATTAATTTTATTACTATAAGTTCCATGTATTTTTTCGTGCCAATACGTTTCTGGGAAAAACTGAGGGTTCCCCACTGGCCATTTAACATGGGCATAGTGCTGGCGATATTGTCGGGGACCCTGTACATTCCATGGGTGCTTCGGGAGGGCGGACAAAGGCTATCTATTGGCCGGGAGAGGGCCGAACATTGCCGGAAGGGAGACCTTGACCTTTTTGACCTGGATGTGACCTTTGACCGTTTGACCCGAAATTCACACGCGCAACTTCCGGTGATGCCACGCAGGCGTGCGGCCGGATAGCGCGCGCGCTCGTCCGGCTAACCCGAGTAGGCATGCGGCCGGACCGGGCCGGGGAAAACCCGGATGGAAAATCCCGGTTGTTGAAACCCCGGATGTTGAAGAGGTCCCGGATGTTCTAGTACATGCATTCCATACGCCTGCGGTCTAAGGAACAATTGGAACTCTTCTGTATTCGGAGGTAGTTTTTTTGGTCATTCTGAAAACCGGAAGTGACGTCACACACTTGCTTAGATCCACCAAACCACGTGACCTGCGCAGTAACCTACATGGAAAAAAACCCGGATGTAAGATGAGTACACTAATTTTACATGCACACACCCATGACTTGATAGGCAGGCCCCGATAAGCCCGAAGACCGATATTAGCCCCCACTAGACATGGTTGAGTTTTCCCGTATTGTAGGGGTAAAGTATTTTCGGGGGACAAATCCTCAATTTACATACACCTACCCTGTCTCTCTCAGCATGCCCCGATAACCCCGGGGGACCAATATTCGCCCTTTTGGATAGGATTGATAGGCGTTTTCCCCTCTTTTAGAGGTAAAGTCCGTGTTCCGCTTTTTATATTTTCGGGACAAATCTTAAATTTACATACACCCATTCCCCACCCTACATCTCTCAGCAGGCCCGGATAAGCCAGGGACCGATATTAGCCCTTTGGGATAGGGTTGATAGGAGTTTTCCCCTATTGTAGGGGTAAAGTCCGTGTTCCGCTTTTTATATTTTCGGGACAAAACCCACGTATTTGGGACTACTTTCTGTCCGCGGAGGCAGACTGCATCACCGCCAGACCGCATCACCGCGGAGGAATACAGATATAGGTCAACCAGTCTTACCCAGGTCACGCCCGATTCACGCAGACCGGAAGTGACGTCATACATGCGCAGAACTCCTGCGCACACCACTTTCGATTTCTCGCGCATGCGCACTGACACCAATGTGGCTTTAAATGCACTCTGTATACAACTTACGAGCGTAGCGAGAAAGATCTGTGGCGTTACTTTCCGTAACTTGTCTCTAAATCCGCTTATCCCGGAGCTAGGGGTCGTTTGAACTCATGTACTTCAAGATCCTCGTGGTGTTCATATGAACAACCGCATTCAAAGCGTGACTGAGATACATCATTTTCTAGATAACGAATTACAACGAAAATCATGTGGATTAAGAAAGCCGATCAGTGATACGGATTCGATATCTTTGGAACACATCATGATGTCTTGTCGCCATAATTAAGAACTATTGACTTCTTCACTCTTGTAGGAAACTAGTATGAATGTGGTCTTAATGCTGTTATTTGAATAATGTATTTGATTTATGGACTCGAAAATTCTTTAATGGACGACGGCTGAGTATTGAATGACGAACTAGACGCTTGTATTGTATAGTAATATTCCAGTGGGACCTACATATGGCGTATGCATTATCTCGCCTAGTACCATTTGCTAGATCCTGTTAACTGAGCGGATTTTAATTATCGTCACAATACATTATTGCAGAAACTTTCAAAAGAGAGCTATACCACCAAGCGTCTTCCCTCAAATTTCCTCAATTTTGGCGATACAATATCGCATGCTGATATCAAAATACGAGCGTAGCGTGGAAGATCTATGGGTTACGACTTATGGACCCATGTATTCAAGATCCTCGTGTTGCTATAATGAACAGTCACAATCATAGCGTGACTGAGCTACATCATTCTCTACTTAACGACTTTACAACGAAAATCATATGGATTAAGAATACTGATCAGCGATACGGATTTGATATTTTTGGAACAGCGGCATCATCCAAAACTGTTGACCGCTTCTCTCTTGCAGGAAACTAGATTATGTTGATGTATAGTATGATTTTGTTTTCAATTGGGAGCTGTTATATGAATTAGTTCTTTGGATTATGGATGCGGAAATTCTTTAATGATCGACGGTCGAATATTGAATGAGGGACTTGACGCTTGCATTATAATGAAATAGTTTGCTTGACGACGGGGTTAACGAAAACAACGACATATTGACAAAGAATCGTGTAGTCCGTCATTCAATATTCAGCCGTCGTCCAGTAAGAAAATTCCGAGTCCATAATCCCAAGACCTGTTCCATATTCCACATAACATATTTGTTTCCGCAAAATCGACGACATCATACATACATATTTATAAATTCAATAAACTCGGGATCAACTAATCGTTGTTTTAACCCACATGCGCTTATGTAAAGTACTGTTAGTAAATCATTATTGTCTACTGGTATGGATTCAATTTTGCCGAAGTTCAATAAGATGTTAAATTTTTTAGCTTGACGATCACAATCATCCGGTATGTCCTAGAAATATTTATCATCGTCAGCTAACGTGACTGACTTGTCATTGACAGCTGGACTGGCATTGTCGGTTGGTACTTGTAGTTCTGCAGTCATATGCAAATTCGTCTGCAATGCCGAATCAAGATTGGAGCTCGTGATATTGTCAGCTGGTACGTTCTCGTTGTCTCACCCGGGCATCTGTTATTTGACCGTGCACAAAAAATCCGTGTACCTGATTTACCTTCATTCCGGTTGCGGTTCCATTTATTTGCATAACAGACGTTGCTGGCGTATTCATTGTTATTTCTGTGCGAACGGCTACACTGTCCTTGAGATATATTTGCATAACACTTGCTTGATCTTGTAAGAAATGAAATCGATTACTTGTACCAACAGGACATCCAGTTCATGCCACACAACATTAATTTTACTACCAAAGGAACGCCTGGTTAAAAAGAGGACACTATTATCTAGAGAAGCACCATACAGGCTGTTACGTGAGTTAAATTTTAATCTAGACGGCGCCAGCAGATTTTAAAATATCCAACCGTTGTTCTTGCTGTCCAGTCAGATATCTAACATTTGTCCAGCTGGTGAAACACGCTCTAATATGGCATATCTTATTATTTATATTATATTATATTATCAAAAAGAAAAACAAATGTGGTATATCTTCAGTATATTATAGTTACCTCTTGCGGAAGCCAGCTGATATACATTACTTGGTATGACCGTCTTTGGCGAGTTTGGGGTGTGACTGCCAGGTAAGACCATCTGTTTATTTGCCTCTTGTCAATATTCTAAACTAAGGCACTCGCTATCTAATGGTTTATTAATTTCATATTCTAGAAGAATATTACATTACCGACATGCAGAAAACACCTGGTATATTTATAAATTATGGTCTGCTCCTGAGGGAACTATTTCCTACGCCAGAATTTCAGATATGATTTACTGTTACAAACAATAATCAGTGATGATATATCCTGCCTTATGTTTCTTGATCAGTAATCATAATTAAAAATGCATCATATGTTAGCTGATAAATCGCGTTGAATTATGGAACTATTTTTTCTGTATAGCGAAGCACTCACATTTAACATGAATTAGCCACATATATGCAACTCAGTGTATGTATCCACCACTGAGTTGCAGATCCTTACTCCTAGAAACATCAGTAGCGTCATTTTCTTCGTGGCCAAACATGACAAAATGTACAATTGACTATGGCATTTAACGGGCTGTAAACATGTCAAATATACTTCTCTCCCCCGACACAAAGTATCTGGCTCATTCCTGCAGCGCAAGTGCACGTAAATAGCACCAAATCAAGTCACTACCTTCCTATCACGTTGAAAGGACCTGGCGCGGTTTGATGAGGATTTGGCCCCCATGAGGTGCGGTTTGGAGTGCCAAAATGAAATATCGCGTACGAAAGAATTTTTTCCGTTAGCTTAAAGAATATTATCTTGTCGTATGTTCAGAGTAATTGTCAGGCAGTAGGACTTGGCGTTCTTGAATAACAACCCATTGAAGAAGTGTATTCGTGCAAAATCGTCTGTTTTGGGGTAAAATAACTACCTTATTTTCTCTATAAACATATGAAGCCAGTCGAGAACCAAAACAAACTTTACAAAAAAATATTTGTTGAGTCATTATCTAGTAGTTGTCCAAAGATAATTTTGGTTCTCGACTGGCTTCATATGTAAAATTAAAACTTTATTAGATTATACTTTCACGTGGAGTGCTGAACATTAAATGGGATAATTCAGGATAACACGACTGTCGCATGGCGCGGTAGTGTAATGGATAAGAGCGCGCTATTTTTGAACTTCGTGCATGTCTCAATCGGGTTCGAATCCCTAGGGCTAACCCTATTTTTTCTTGTCATAATTTATTGTTACTCCCGTCTCCCACTTTCGATGCTGACTCAGAAAACGAGAAAGAACACAGTTATTATTTACATAAATATAGTAGCTACTACTAGAAAAATAATAAGGATTTTGAAGATATTATTTTTCTGTGCATTTACGAGTATGTGTACCGTTATAAAAGTAGCTCAGCATGAAAAGATCCAAATACCTGCAAATATAGCAAGGCATATTGGGAGTTTATAAATGTAACCTCTATCTGAATTGTTCACAGTAAGCTCTTTAGGACGCCTTAAACATTTACGATTCTGTACCAGGCTAAATAAAGGTGAAATCGACAATGGTATGATCGGTGTGTGCATGCAGTGACAAGCGAAGAAAAAAATGTCAAATGCGCAAAGTATCTGTTTAGCACTCAGACTGGGGTAATATATCGCATTCGGATGATGGTTTGATTTGCAACTCATGCCGACAGAGGTATTACAAATCAGAAGAGAACTGGATGTCCGATTGATACTACGACACACCAAGCCCTGTTAGCTGATGGTACGCCAGGCGGTGCCAAGCAAGAAATCTTCAAAGTAATAACATTGTCAATAGTATCTTGCGCCAAAAGTCACCGACGGTGTACTGTTTGCAAGTGCAGTAGGAGTAGATTTTTTTTCTTGCGGCAAAGTGTGTTGGTTCCCGACGGTTGTAGATGTTGCTCCAAACATCTCGAATGAAAAGTAGATGGGCGAATCGATGGATGTGATGACACTGCGTCGACATTCCACAGACATGGATGCCGATGAAATCTCGACATTACTGAAGTTGGTGGAAGTAAGAAACGGAAGATCGAAGATGTCTTATTCAACGCATCAACATGTAACGATCTGCCATCGACGAATCAACATTTTTGAGATCAATGAAGTTTCCATTTTTCTCGCCAGATTAATGTGAAACGCTGACTGAGAACAGTGTGGCCTTACTCATGCGGCAGCGCTTGTGAGATATTTGGCAGTCCACCCAATCTCACTGAAGTCACGTGATTTGTAATGGTCGGACTGGTAAAAGTTGAAAAGGGGGCCAAAAGGCCGCAATAACGTGCCATGTCCTTTGAAAATGGCAGACCAAGTCCGAGAAATACAGCAGTGCGCATGCACCGCTAATAACACGAACACTTTACGATATGTCGTAAATAAGGCGTCATCAGCTGCTGGGGTAACAGAGATGGAATTTGACCACGTGCGTTAGGCCCCGCCCACTAGCTAACGACGCTTTCCTGTTTACGACATATCGTAAAGTGTTCGTGTTATTAGCGGTGCATGCGCACTGCTGTATTTCTCGGACTTGGTCTGCCATTTTCAAATTTCAACGTGATAGGAAGGTAGTGACTTGATTTGGTGCTATTTACGTGCACTTGCGCTGCAGGAATGAGCCAGATACTTTGTGTCGGGGGAGAGAAGTATATTTGACATGTTTACAGCCCGTTAAATGCCATAGTCAATTGTACATTTTGTCATGTTTGGCCACGAAGAAAATGACGCTACTGATGTTTCTAGGAGTAAGGATCTGCAACTCAGTGGTGGATACATACACTGAGTTGCATATATGTGGCTAAACATGAATGAGCCATCGGCGCGATGCTTTCGATGGATCCGCAAGTGAACCTACATGTCCCCAGTTCCCAAGTTCGGTTGACACTTTTATCAGCTATCTGAAATATAACCCAATCTTCATTGTTGATTGCACAACACCTTTCCGTCTCTTATTATATATCAATTTTCACAATGGTCCCACCCTCCCACTTTACAGAAGGTCCATTTGTTTTTTGTACACTTCAATATCTTGGAAATGAGGGACATGGAGGTTCTACCTATCTACTTCACTCTTCTTCTTTGGAGATAAATTCCAGTACATTTCCTCTTGTTTTCGAGAACTCGATGTATGTTTTATCCAACAACTTGGGCTTTAAAGGTTATGTATTGTAATTTAACGTCTCAGATATCGTAGTTTTGATGGACTACCCGTCGTCATCATCTTTTTGTATGCCAAACCATTTTGGAATGACTGTCACGTTGTAGAAAGCGATGCATGTATGGCCAATGTTCATGATGTGAACAACAACAACGCTCCATGTGCTCCATTCTTATGTAAAGTGGGGGAGTGGTGTAACAGTCAGTCACCTGGTAACCTTTAAAATTAACCCCCAAGTTGAACAACCTCATGTAGTCTGCTTGTATGCATAATGTTATCCGTACCCAAGGGTTAAATTTTCCTTGTGAATATTCAACACAATCGGAAAAAAGGTCCCCAAGAAAATGGCATTGCAAATTTTCAATTTGTACTCATTTCCTGTCTGCAGTTTTCCGATTTTCTGCCTTTCCTTATGCCCCCTCTCATTTTTCTCTGTAGTTTGGTGTTGTGTGTCATTGAAGAGAAGTTGCACGAGATTTCCCAATTTCCTGTGCCTACAGTGTAACTCTACATCTTGACACTGCTAAACGGTAAGTTGCAAGAGCTATGTATGTGTGAAATGTGCATCAATTTCACTTCTCCTTGCGTTGAAATAACCAGTACAAACTAAACTGTCATGTGCGAAATTTTCATCCACATGCTGTTAGCCATTTAGGAGATATTTAGCAATGATGACATCACTATATCAAAATTTTCAGTTCACTTTGCTCTGGTATGCAAAGCCCTTAATTATGCAGCTTCTTTTAGAACCTGGCACAATCACAACAGGCTGTGAATGAATGGACGACAATAGGCAGTTGGGGATTAAATAAATTTAGAAAGAATCCAGGGCATTTCCCTCACTGAATGCACAAACTGGTTTAGATGTATTAGCTTTCACAAACTAACACAGGTTGGTGACAGAAGTGTGACACACAGGTCTGTCTTGGATAGCTCTACACAGCTTTGGACTGTCCTTCATATTGGCTAACATGAATTATCATTGCCTTGGACAATTATTTCGACATAGTAAATGATAAACACACTTTTAAAACTACTTTCCGATGGAATTTTCTTTTCTGCCATAGTCTTTGTTGTAGCAGTGATTTCATACAATTTTTAGGACCATCTTTCAAGAGTGTGTGTTTATTCTTTATTGACTTCTGCTGGCAGTGCCGAGACGTTTTGTTTCTGTAATTATATTCTCCAATTTACATTGTTTGTTCAAAGGGGTGTCATATTCACATTCAGCCAGGTTTGGGGAACATATTGGTATATGATATTGGCCACCAACTTTATTGCCTATTTAGTAATCAGATCACTTGTGATTCTATGAAAAGAGGTATAGTTGCATATGTCACCCCCTTAACTTTGCATACCTCATAGTGCCTATAGTTAATGAGGGATATCTTTTTCAATCAAAATTGCATATTTTGAAAAGTGACAACAGGTATTCTTGGTAGTTCTTAAATGTTACTGAATTGAAATTATCAAGGAATTGGTCAACAAAATGAATTGGAAACGATTTCGGCCAGATATAAGAATCAGGTTTGCATTGATATTGCGCAAAGACCATTATGCTCGTATGAAGTCTCAGCTTGCTATGATATGTTAATTTCAAAATATTCACATATTTTGGATGGCGACAACAATCGTTTGATACCACAACAATAATGCACAATAATGGCTCTTAACTTCGTCTTGTCTTATTCAGACCCTTCGTCGAGCGTGGGTTTGCCTCGTACGACTTATATGAAGTTCATCCCTGTGATCGAATCTGATTGTCTTCAGGAACAAACTTAACCAATCAACGCTGTTCGAAAGGATACTATAATAGCTGCAGTCAACGGAAGCAACAAGAAGACACAGAAAAGAAGAAGCGACATTTAGGCGAGTTTGTTCCAATTTTTCTACACGCTATGATTATATTTCTTAATTTTGTGTTATTACTCAACATGTTTAAGGTTATTTGAGCGCCCCCTTCCAACGAAGTTGGAAGATTGAGGATATTGCAACGGTACCATAGTAGTAGTGAGAGAGCAAAATCCTGGTCCAAAATGAGGCTCAAAATTGAAGCTGATGACGTCACGGATGGCGTCACATCCGGGTCAATTGTCAAAGGTCACATCCGGATCAAAGGGCATGTGAAGGTCACTTCCGATGGCGTCCTGTCACGTGAACAAGTTATCTCCCCGCACATATAAGACCCCAGTGATCTCCGGGGAATGGATACGGGTGGTCATTTTCAGGTAGGCCTGGGGTGGACAGGGTAGGTCCTTACCGGCGCAGTGGACAATGTTTAACCTAATGGGAAACCCACGCATCGGCATTTGCCGTATAGGGTGTGGCCTCTTGTTTTTTCGTAGAACACGATAGCGGAAGTTCAGAAGTCATTGGTGGAAATCTGCTGAAAAGTTCGCATTGCGCATGCGCACTTGGCAGGCAGATCGAGGTGGGCGTTTTGGGGTCTGGGTGGGCCCATATTGGGCAGATTGGGTTGAGTGAGGTGTCATCGTGAAGTTCTCGTGGGGGAGCATCCGACTGGATGGGTGTAACGTGAAACTGTCATTCCGCGCATGCGCAGTAAAAAAGGGGCATGAGAATGGATGTTTTTGGGGTCGAGGTGGGTCACTATTGGTCCAAATGGGCCGTGGGAGGTATCAAGGTGAAGCGCTCCTCCAGGGCGATCATGTCATGAGTGGGTGCATGTAAAATTAGGAGTGAGTTTGAACATATATAAAATCCGGAAACATGGACTTTACCCCTAAAATAGGGAAAAGCCTTATCAACCAGGTCTGGATGGGCTAATATGGTTTCACAGCCGATCAGGGCCTGCCGAGAGAGGCAGGGTTTGTTAGCAGGTGCATGCAAAATTAGGATTGGGTTTGGAACATATTAAAAGCGGAACACGGACTTTACCCAAACTAGGGAAAATCCCTATCAACCAGGTCTAGAGGGACTAATATCGGTCCCCGGCGGATCGGAGCCTGCTGAGAAAGGCAGGGTGGGTTAGTGGGTGTATATAAATTTAGGATTGGGTTTGCCATATAAAAAGCAGAATACGGACTTTACAACTAAACCGTGGAGAACCATCGAGGGAAGTGAATATGGTGGTGTCTGCAGGGTTGCATGTAAAATTAGGATTTGTCCCGAAAATATAAAAACGGAACGCGGACTTTACAGCTAAACCATGGAGAATCATGGATGGTCTGGGGTCCAGACCATCCCTGGATCAAATGAGCGCTCGCTGTAACGCCTTAAAGCCCTAGCATAGCCCCTTGACGCCATGGTGTAGACCGATGAGAGAACGACAACAAGGATGACACGTCAATCATTTTATTATCCTCTCCATCACATCCTACCCACGCTGGGGATGTCTACGTCATCTAAGATGTCACCGTATGAGGTCTTCTTTTGAAGTTCTCTTGGAGTAGCGTCGGACTGGACTGGTATCTAGTCCGGCTTTGTCATTCTGCGCATGCGCAGTCTGGCCGTAGTATAGAAAGCAGCAATTTTGGGGGTGCGTGGGGTGTGTATGAGGGACCAACCGTAGACGTGGCTTCGTGTGAGGTGTCAAAGAGAAGCTCTCGTGGTGTAGACCACGACTGGTGGAATGTCCATGTCATCTGTGACGTCATTAGTAGGAGAAGTAGCCAAAGTGGGCATTTTGGAGGTGTGAAGGAAGGTGTTTGGGTAGAGATGGACCATCCGTGGTCCGAATGCGTCGTGTGAGGTGTCATCTTGTAGCAACGCCCGACAACGCCAAGCTTGACGCTTCAACGCCCTGGTGAAATAGCTCAGAAGCTCTGATTTTCTAGATATTCCATGGAGTTGTCACTAATTCATCGAAATGCATTGAAGCCCGTCAGCGCCCATTGTTACGCCTTAACGCTCTGTCTGTACGCCTTAACGCCCGTCTCAATGCTTTAACGCCTTATCGTCCTATCCTAACGCCCTAACACGCATAGCTAGTCAATCGGTGAGCTGGGGAAGTAGCCAATCATTGCAGCCATACGGGCATTCACGGCGTGCACACCGCGGCATGTAAAGCATGCAACAAAATGTAGCACTACATATGACTCATTATGTCTATCATAATCAACGTTGGCCATGATGGCCGAGTGGTCTAAGGCGCCAGTCTTAAGTGCTGGCCCACATATGTGGGACGTGGGTTAGAATCCCACTCCGGACACCCACCTTTTTCGTTGTTCTTCGTCATGTTGTAAAACCATTGTACAAATATAGCACTATATATCAATCGTTAGGACCACGATAACCAGCGTTGGTCAAGATGGCCGAGTGGTCTAAGGTCTATGAAATTGTCTTCCCTGGGGTATTGGTATACTGGTCTGCACATGATGGAGTGGGTTCGAATCCCCCTCCTGACATGCACCATTTTACTGGTCACACGAAGTCGTAGTAATGAGAAAGTTATTGTTGAGATAGTGTAGTCTCTCAATTGCGGGTAAGTAAAAGTCAAGGGAAGTAATCCAGTTTAGTAGTACAGAAAGTAGAAACTACCAGGGTTAATATGGAGTGTGGGGTGTCCTCTTGAAGCTCTCGTGGTGTAGACCACGACGTTAGGGCTTTCCATATCATTTGCGACGTCATTGGTGACGTCATCAGTACGAGTAGTAGCGAAATTTTGATTATTTAACCAATACATATGGACTGATATTAGAGGTGGTGGTGTGTGACGGTGGTGTGTGGTGGTGGTAGTAATGATGTGTGGTGGTGGTAGTAATGATGTGTGGTGGTGGTAGTAGTGGTGTGTGATGGCGGTGGTGGTGTCTGTACATTTAGGGATTAACTCGTGTCCCCCATCAGTCCATACGTATTGGTCGACTAATCAAATTTTCGCTACCACTCGTACTGATGACGTCACCAATGACGTCGCAAATGACTTGGAAAGCCCTAACGTCGTGGTCTACACCACGAGAGCTTCAAGAGGACACCCTACACTCCATATTAACCCGGATAGTTTCTGCTTTCTGTACTACTGAACTGGATTACTTCCCTTGACTTTTACTTAAACGGAATTGAGAGATTACGCTATCTCAGCAACAACAGTCTCATTTCTATGACTCCGTGTGACCAGTAAAATGATGCGTGTCAGGAGTGGGATTCGAACCCACGCCCGCATGTGCAGTCCAGTATACCTATACCCCGGAGAAGACAATTTCATAGATCCGGAGACTGGCGCTTTAGACCACTCGGCCAACCTGATCAACGCTGGATATCGTGGTCATAATGATGCTTCTATACTGCTATATTTGTACAATGGTTTTACAGCATGGGGGAGAATAACGAGAAAGATACGCGTCAGGAGTGTGATTCGAACCCACGTCCCATATATGTGGACCAGCACTTAAGACTGGCGCCTTAGACCACTCGGCCATCATGACCAACGTTGATTATGATGAGCACAATCAGTCATATATAGTGCTATATTTTGTTACATACTTTTACGTGCCGCGGTGTGCACGTCGTGAATGCCCTTATGGTTGCACTGATACGTTACTTCCCCAACCCGCCGATTGACTGGTCTATGCGCGTTAGGGCGTAAGGATAGGGAGTTAAGACGTTAAGATAAGACGTTGAGATGGGCGTTGAGACGGGCGTTAAGGCGTAGTGATATGGCGTTACGGCGTAACAACGATCGGTGACGGGCGTCACTGCATTTCGATGAATTAGTGACAATTCCATGAAATATCTAGAAAATCAGATCTTCTGAGCTATTTCACCAGGGCGTTGAAGCGCTAAGCTTGGCGTTGGCGGGCGTTGCTACAAGATGACACCTCGCACGACGCATTCGGATCACGGATGGTCCATCTCTACTCCAAACACCTTCCTTCCCACGCCTAAAATGCCCACTTTGGCTACGGTAAGTTCCTAAGTATTTGCGACCCTAAGTAAATTCGAACACGGGCATTTTCCGCCAAGTCACGTGTCACTGTTTCCTAAGTAATCGAAAACGGCCCATTCGCGAGAAACCGCGGTCCTAACTATTCGAAAACCCCCCATTTATCGCCGTTGCAAGATTGATAATATTGTGAGCTTATGTAGTTGTGCGATGAAAACAACTTCCAGATCAACGAGTTTCCTTAGAATTAGTATATGATAAACCTTGCAAACTTTTTGAGCACTTTGAACATAACCAATTGTAACAACTAAGTTGATTTTCATTATGTCTCAAACGAAATGTTCCCAATGTTTGAACCGCGATTTTTCATGGTCATTAAATTGGAATATTGCCGGTTTACGGGGACGTGCGATATTAAACATTGCCGATTGAAGAGAGCATACGTTCGATCGGCAATGATACTGAAAACATATTTTTGTACTGTTCAGACAAAAATAATTTAGAAACGTATCATTTCCAACGAACGCGGCGATTCAGAATATTTTACGGCCGTAGAATTCGCGGTGATGCACATAACGAATAAAATTTGCGCCCTTGTATTCAACTTTTCAGGAGCAAGCAAATTGTGATGAATAATTATTCCACCGAACATAAACTGAATAGAGATTTGTTGTCATCTTTCTTTTCCAGATGGTGATTTATATCGGGTGTAAACTCCCTATTTTGGAGATGCCAAAACAGTGTAAAAGACAACCAGACGCGTAACGTATTACAGACTGCATAACGGTGGAAAGACATT
This sequence comes from Hanleya hanleyi, assembly GCA_036873755.1. Lineage (NCBI taxonomy): Eukaryota > Metazoa > Mollusca > Polyplacophora > Lepidopleurida > Hanleyidae > Hanleya > Hanleya hanleyi. The sequence continues at coordinate 3,631 of JAVTVY010054696.1, read as the reverse complement.
CAAATCCGCAATAATGATAACCCGTCAAGTTAACGTTCATTATTGATATTCCGGATGAATTCAAGTCAGTAATTCTTCTTTTTCTTTTTTCAGATCGCGATTGATATTGAGCATAATAACTCTTGATTTGGAGACAGAATCCGAGAATCGTAACTTACCACAAACAGCATAATGGAGGAAAGCCATTCAAATGTCCCACCTGTCCGTACATCCCCATCTGTGAATAACGAAATTTGAGATTGTTGTACAGAATTAGCCTATATCAATATATCTCCACCACACAATGCTTATATTAGAATAAACTTCAATTTCATGAAATGTATATCTATAAGTATAACCCACTGTAGTTACTGTGGGGTGACAATGTAGTATTCAACTGAGAGCCAATGAAAAACGAATGACCACTAGCAACTTATGAATAATTTGTATTTATTTTCATTGACGGAAAGCCATTCAATTGCTCCATCTGCTTTCATTAGTACTACTCCTACTGATGACGTCACCGATGACGTCACAGATGACATGGATCTTCCTCAAGTCGTGGTCTACACCACGAGCGCTTCAACTTGACACCTCTCACGACGCCACGACCACGGATGGTCCCTCATACACACCCCACGTACCCCCAAAATTGCTGCGTTTTATACTACGGCCAGGCTGCTCATGCGCAGAATGATGAAAACGGACTAGACACCAGTCTAATCCGACGCTACCCCAAGAGAACTTCAAAATAAAACCTCGTACGGTAAAGCGATCGGATAGGAAGTCATATTAGTCCATCTAGACCTGTTTGATAAGGGTTATCCCTAGTTTAGGGTTAAAGTCCGTGTTTCCGAATTTTATATCTTCAAACTCCATCCTAATTTAACATGCACCCACCCATGACCTGATCGATCTGGACGAGCGCTTCACTTTGATACCTCCCGCGGCCCATTTGTACCAATAGTGACCCACCTCGACCCCAAAAAAGTCCATCACCATGCCCCTTTTTAGTGCGCATGCGCGGAATGACGCCAGTTTCACGTCACACCCATCCAGTTGAATGCTTCCTCACGAGAGCTTCACGATGACACCCCATCGATCCGATCGGACCATTATGGGCCAATCCATCTTCATGAGAAACCTAGAGATTGTGAAAAACTTTTTCTGATGATTTTTTTTGGAATGAACTTTCGAAAGAAATATAAAATGATAGAATTGTAAAACCTGTACACTGATTTTTTTTGTCTTGTCTTTGATATTACCTAATGCGTACATTAGTTTTCTATTTTAGTTTTCCGTCATCTAATACTTGCCGTATGATAGAGATGAATGGTGTTGGCGATATCAACCAGAAGCCGCAGTCTTACGACCAACCGGTATCAGTCCTCAACGACATGCTGAAAATGAATTATCTGGGCCAACCAGCTTGTAACCTTGGACGATTGGGTCAATCTACTAACCAATATGCTGAAGATGAACCACAGATGGTGAGGAGGTGGACAAATCAGTGATTATTCTGTAGAATGGGATCTATTAACTAACCAGTTACCGGGTATATTAAGAGAATTTTCACAATGATAGTTTATCTTTAATCTTGACATATATGTAGCTTATTAATAATTCTAACACATATCAACCCGATAACTATAAATAGGGTTCAATAATACAAGGTAAAACAGTACATCGTCCTCAGTGCTCATTTGTTATGTTCTGTTGATCTTTTAATGAATGACGCTCATACGTCGAGCATTGGGACTGTAAATATAGTACATGACTGTTATATCTTCCCAGAATATTTCCAGGAATGATCATTTGATATTTGATTATCAAGCTTGGTATTAGAACAGTCTGTACCAGGAAATGTTGGCAGGAGTGACCATATGCTTCTAACAATACATGGTCCCACAACTACATCAAGCTATTCAGTAGATTTTCTGGATTTAATTTACGCTCGCTTTTCCCATTTTAGTGGAGCCTACAAAACATGGATGGCAACAAGAGGAAAGAAAAAGAGCTCAATTGGCCCCAAGACCTCTCAACTGTTCTGATTCAGATGCAAGAGTGGTTTAACTAAAGGGAAGTTTCTATATAGTTGTTTAGTATACACATGCACTTCAACTCAAAGGTTAATTTACACGGAGTTCTGGCTCATCACCAGATTCATGTGTGGTGTAGCTATACACTTGTATACATGAAAGGAATCAATATTATTCTTCACAGGATTGCTGTAAAAAATAAGTCGAAGATTAACAAAAAAAACATTCCGAGCGGTAATAAACTGACCAATCAGAGGCCACTGTAGTCACTGGTTGCATCAAATATTTGACCAAAATGACGCTTGCATGTCTGTTTGATTGCTGATACTTTGTTCAAATGAAGAAGTGATTGAGAATATATATCCTATAAAAACATGTTATTCATAAGTTGGTCCAATTCAGGTTTACATGATGTTTACTAGGTAGCACTATTGAGAAACTGTCATATATTATGAGAATATAATGGCTTTAACGCGGTCGAAGCACTGTTTGAAATCAATATAAGTTTCAGTCCAATGGCTGAAAAAAATGTCTTTATGTTTGTGGAAAACACAAGAATCTTCAAAAGTCTCAAGTCTTTCCCCAATTTTCAGGTGGCATGTTCCACACACTACAAGTGTTTTGGACCTAGGATGTACACTGAATGTAGATTTCGAATCAACATTTGAAAGCAAATTAAAAATGGTCAAACTTGATTTACTTTCTAATGAACAAAATCAGTCATCTCTTTTTTCGCAATAATCTGGGTTTCAGAATTGCCACAACGCCCTTTAAAGAAAGATAATCTTTATATCCAATATGTATGGCCATAATGCATCATGGGGTCATTGTTGAGTTTAGTGCTCTCTCCAAATAGGGGGACAAATAGAGATAAGGTATAGATGTAAGGGGACATTAGGGGTGAGCTTTATAGTTAACATAGTGCCTAGATTTTGAATTCGACAGCCATCAGAAGGATTAGGCTTAGGGTTTATTTTGTAGATATTTAGCTTAGGTTCTTATCTGGTTAGGAGTTGTGCTCAAAACCCAACAATGACCTAATAAGGTAATAACAAAAAACAAACCTTTCTGTAATGTGATCATTTTATTGTGGGTCGTCCATGGTCACATTTTCTTGACTGACAATTCAGTCCATGATGGTATTGAGGATTGATACCAAACTAATAGTTGTGGCAAGTTCGAGAACTACGAGATTGCGATAAACCTAAACAAATGACCTGGCCGTCCAGATGATGAAAACAGAAGACAAATACATTTGTCACCATCCACTGTGCATCAAATTGATGTCCCGTCTTGCCGAGCAATACTCCGTGATGCTTGGATTATGATTGTCCTTTCTTTCTGTCAGATCCGGTATTCATTATTTAGCCGTCGTCCACAAAATGGCTTTTTTTCGCTGGACACTTGGCATCAGATCCAAATACAGTAAATTCCAAGTGATTCACCATCGACATTCATCTAAACAATTAGCCAATTTTTGCTCTGCCATGATTTTCTCTGGCATGATAAAACAAAATCCTACTCATGGAACAAAAAATTTGAACACACCCCTTTTCATCGTGAGTTCCTGTCGCGACGAACACCAGATCGGAGAATACAAATCCCGTGAAAGT
>JAVTVY010054695.1:0-31398 GCA_036873755.1 Hanleya hanleyi | reverse complement strand
CCAGAAGTATGCAAAGCACTTCCATCCTTGCATGCTCTCACAGGATGTGATTCGACGAGTGCCTTCAGTGGTATCGGGAAGAAAACTGCCTTGAGGAAACTCCAGGAAGATGAAGACCCACAAAAGCGAGTGTCTCCAGGGGTTATTCTAGCCCAAAATTGTTCATAAACTCAATTTCAAAATTTTGAAAACTCAATTTTTTTTCGCGCCTACGGCGCCCAAAGAAATCTACAATACTCAATATTTTTGCCTTTTTCATCAAAAAAATGATGAAACTCAATTTTTCCAACTTTTTCATCGCACCAATTACAGAACTGAGATTGGTCATATGTTTACGACACTTCTTCAGAAACCATAGGTTGTTTAGCATGACCTCATGTAAAACATACATGCTAGATGTTATAATTATTAATTATTGAAGCTAAATTTTTTACTGTTAACAGAGAAGACTGTGATCGAATATACAGCCTGGCAACATTCCTTTTGTACAGATTTATACACTCTGAAATCTCTCATAAATATCGCCAGAAAAAAAATATTTATGAAATAATTATTCTCTAAAGAGACATTTTAAGTTTGCTTTACTTTAATTGAAACATTATGTAAATAATTATGGTAGACAGTAAAACTCAAATGCACACACATTGTGTAAACAGAAATCAAGGGAAAAAAACTCTTACTTGTGATCAATATTAAAGATAACTGCAGAATTTATTACCCGAATTTTCAACATCAGGAGTCCCCTCTTATTGAAATCTTCTTTTATTTCTTTTACACTGATTGAAGATATGGATTTTCTGTCCACGGCGATGAATTTTGTATGTCCGTCGTCCTCAAGCTACGAGTATTGGTCGACAGTCTGTGTTGTTGTTGTTGTTGTTGTCGGGAGTGAAGACGTGAAGCGCTCGACCACTTCGCTCAAAAGCGTTTCATCAGATAAATGGATGGTTAAATGAATTGGTTGATGAGTAAACAACTGATCCATAAACTAAAACCATGATGGCTTTGGTACGCGACCGTCAAAAGTGCCGGAGTTAAAACTTTACTGCCACGTGCTTGACACGAGGGAATCCTCGCTAGAAAAGGACTGTGCCTCGTTTTGAAATACGGCTTTCCCCAAGAATGTGAACCAAGATGGCGGCTCTTCAGTCGCCTTCGCGCTGACTCGCGCTGTGACGGTTCATTCGCTTTACTTAGATTTGCTTACTTATTTCTTTTACGACCAATAATTACTGATAATTAAAATACATGCGGCATTATTTATCTCCAAAATATTGATGCGGGCGGGTCATGCGAAACAACCTATCAACTGACAACTGGTATGTTGTGGGAAAACTCAAAAAAAAATTCGTGCGCTTCGCGCACAAACGGCAAAAATCGCAAAACTCAATTTTTTTTAACAAAACTCAATTTGAAATTTTTCTGCAAAACTCAATATATATTGTTTTTCATCGTGGTAACCACGATGAAAAAACGGCTAGAAAAACCCCTGGTCTCAGCTAGAAGATATCATCCCACCCACAGATGACACCATCCTTGGATGCAAGCGGTTTGTATGCTCCCTCTACACAACAGCTCAGGGGTCTGTGACACAGCGGACGAAGTCAGATATTGGATGTTCTGCCAGAAAATGTAGAAGAGTGAATGCATCCCACCAACTTCTGACAGCACCCCACCCGGCTGCACATCTGTCGAGCTAGTTACCAGTCCTATATCTGGAAGGCGTCACTACTCGCCAACCATTGGGTTACCAGAGCCAGATGGTAATGGATGGGCCACCAAGGATGGAACACTCCAACCCACCCTAATATCTAAAGATCCTGCTCCAGTTGGATTGGTTGAGCTGACAGCATGTAGGGGTAAGGCATCTGCATGCCAACGCAGCCACATATGTGCTTGCAAAAGCAACGAGATGCCATGCATAAAAGCTCGCAATTGCATGATAGGCGAGCCATGCAGAACCCAAACAAAGTTCAATCAAGCGACATGGAAGACGATGATGCTGGTGACTGATGATGATGATGATTAATGGCATCTTGGTGATTTCGCTCCATTCGAACTGAATAGTTTATAGGCAGACTGATTAAACTCCTTAGAAACGACTGTTTAGTGTTGATAGATCCAGACAGACATTGTAAAAACATTGTCATCACTGTATTAATATTAAGTGTATGACTAATTATTATATGTAGACAGATGACCTTGAGAGGAAGTTTCCGTGAGATTACTGGACTTTTGTGACTTGGGGGTAGGGGAAGGGAAATGCCCTCATTTTTGGTTTGACTCGAGGAATGTAAACTCTATTTGTTTTTTTTTTAAATAGTAGATAGATGACATTAACTCCTCTTACTGCACTGGCAACCAGATGGTCCATTCAAAGACATTATTGGACAATTACATTCGAAACCGATAACAAAAACAACATTCATTCAATTTTGTATTATTTCATGACATATCATTATATATACATGTAGATAAAATTGAAGTTGCTAAGCAGCAATGCAAAGACCTGTCTCCTGTCAATAATAACCGGTGAGGAATAATGGTTGTAGAAGCTGAGAAAAACAATTCTTCAGATTTTACAGATTTGTGCTTCATACGCCACTCCCCTCTGATAGAAAATAGGCCGCCATTTATTGTTGCTGCCAGAAATCAACTGTACATCAGGGCTAGAAATGTTTCAGAGACATCCCCCAAGCAGGCTGAAGTGACAAACTAACTGTGTAGTGGGTGTTGCACGAAACCATTTTGAGCCGGTCCTGGCTCCTATTTTAGGCATGTGTCTGAGGCAGACATCTTAACAAATTATAGGATGCTTTTTTCATCGTGACAGGAGCAAAATCAGGTGTTCAATACGGATGATTTTTATGCAGAATGTTGAATAAAATTTGCCATTGAGTCACTGGCATTATGCCAGAAGTAACCATGGCAAAGAAGGGATTATTGTGTGAACAATATATTGGCAGCGCATATTCGAAAAACAAGATAAACTGTGTGCTTCATAAGCCAGAGGAAGTGTTTGGGCAAGTATTGAAACTTGTACATGAACTTGTTGCAACATCCACATTGTAAATTGGAGCGATATGCAAGAGGTGAGAAAAATTGACGATGTCTGGAGACTAAAAAGCAACCATATGACTCTGCAGGAAAGCATTCGTCGACACCTATTAAACATTCAGAACCGAGAATTCGGTGGATTCTCGGATATAGCCTTATATCTCCGTCGCGCTTTTATTGCAGCTGTTCCTGTGGAGACAATGAAGTATCCACACAACCCCTAGCACCGGCTTAAGCGAAATTAGATACGCTAGCTCGGAAGCTGTGATGACAGATCAGCTCAAACAACTCTGATGTAATAATGAATGAGCATCATAGAGATCTGATGGAGTAAACGCCTCAACATGGGGTAAAACTGGTAAATACAAGAATACCAAGGAAAACTAACCTGTAATGCCCGACGTCATATGGTTTAAATTTCCCACCAAAACAATAAACCTACATATATTTGTCGAGAGACATGAACAGAGGGTGGGCCTCGGGGACTAACAGTCCACCAGCAGAATCCTACCATATACAGGTAATACATTGGAGCGATATGCAAGAGGTGGGAAAAATTGACGATGTCTGGTGACTATAAAGCAACCATATGACTCTACAGGAAAACACCTAACATTCAGACCCGAGAATTCGGTGGTGGATTCTCGGATGTAGCCTTAGTATCTCAGCCGTGCTTCTATTGCAGCTGTTCATGTGGAGACAATGAAGTATCCACACAGCCCCTAGCACCGGCTTAAGCGGAATTAGATACGCTACATGTAGCTCAGGAGCTGTGATGACCGATCAGCTCAAACAAATCATCTGATGTTAATGGATGAGCATCATGGATTCCTACATATATTTGTCGAGAGACATGTACAGAGGGCAGGCCTCGGGGATTAACAGTCCACCAGCAGAATCCTACCATATACAGGTAATAAATTGGAGCGATATGCAAGAGGTGGGAAAAATTGACGACGCCTGGTGACTAAAAGTTACAACACCATAAGCAAAGTTTATTCATTTGAATATCTTGGATAATTTTCTTGTCCCGTCATCCATCCGTCCATCAGAATTTTCTTCCGTCCATAATCGGAATGACCTGTTCAAAAGACTAGCCATATAACAACAAAGCCCCACCTGCCATAACTGTCCTGCTGCATAATTTATTCTTGTTTACCATGTTTGCAGGGCCCAGAAGAAGCAGTGAAGCAACATGAGAGAGAAAGTCTGGAGCAACACCTGGATCTTGTCACTGTTAACTTCAGCAGCATGGAGATGGAAAGCATGGAATTACGAAGGAATTTGCAGGTACTGAATTCTGTTTTTAGAATGAGCTTACCTTGGGCATTTCTCTTCCAACAAGCAGAATTGGTCAACCTCCAGCGCCATCATTAGTCCTTCCAGGCTGGAGTACTTAAAGGGACTATTCTCCATAGTTCTGAAATGGTCAAAATGGAAAGCATAACTTCACTTGATATTTTTTCATGGGGCGATGTAGACCATAGAGTCTAATTGTCCTGTCTAATACTGAGGAAAAACTTGAGCACACGTAGTACCATTGCCAGGGTGACTGCATCGTTGTTTATTGAACTGCTTTAGGCTTTGAGAAGATGAGCAGAAGAATAGAGTCCTCAAGTTCTTCAGCTACTGCAGGTAGTTTGGCCAACTATTTTGGCTAGATTTCGTACCACCAAATCTATATCAGTGAAGTTAAATATTTTCTGATGTTCTTATGTATGTTCAGATGTCATTTTCACAGTTTTTCTGTTTTAAAGCATGAATTAATACAATATGGATATCACTCAGGGGTTGCCTTAGAGAGTTTTTCTGAGAGGATGTCATAAATTACTGGCTGATAGACTTTATCCAGTACACATAATACATGCAGAAGAAAATAGTTTAAGGCAGACTTATTATATGTTTGCCATCTTGGCAAGGAATTCTAGTATACCAGGTTCCCATTCTTGCAAAAATTGTATTCACAATATGTAACTTGGGGACTTGCACACAAACATCCCCTCCACCCGACCCTCTATACCATTTAGGGAGATTCTTGAAATTGGGAACTGCTAGTAACTGGAATAAGGCATTCCAAACAGAGTGGCGTGGTGCACCGAGTTGGAACTCCATGGCATACTATTTGGAACTCGGCAGACAAAGGGTGGCTTATGCCATACCATGCAATGGCATGATGAGAATGGCATATGCCATTCCAATTGGAACTGAATCCAAATCAGAACACTAAACTGGTCATGACCGGTGTATCCCATTTGGATAATCGGCATATGCCATTCCTATCAAGGAACTCCTGCCATAATTTCAAAAAGGTCCCTTAGATGCGAGCACCTGCATGACTGAGGTCAATGGCTTGATTCCCTTGTCTGTATAGGGTCAGTTGATGGGGTCAAACTCCAAGTCAATAGAAGTGACCTACATGTACCAGACTGATGTTAGCTGGTCTACCATTGTCAGAATTTGTAACCTCCCAAACTGGGGCTGTACTGACAGGAGGAGGTACATGTATATAATGAGATGCCATGAGAGGATGCATCATAGCTCCAATCCATCTGACCATAAGGAATTTAAATAGTATCTCAACGACTCTAATTTTACACTGGACTTTTAAACCCCATTGCATAATCCTAGATGCAATTATTAATGTAAGGGATTAGTGCTAAATTCATATGTTGTGAATGGAAGATCCTCAGGAAGTTAATCTTTTTAGACAAATTTGGGATAATACAGATGATTTGTGTTACGCGGGTAGTTGGGTGGGTGCCGGTTCCTGTTGCTTCAACGCATTTTGCTTAGAAGCAACAGGAACTTGATAATGTGATGTCTAGCACTGTAATATCACTTGTTTTTATTGCACCATGTTAAAGCATCCTGTCTGTGTCTTGTGTGCTGTCCTCAGTGTTTTATAGGGTAGATGAAGGGTGCCTGGTTCCATGCTGCTTTAAAGATTTCTTCTTTGAAGTAGCAGGAACACAACTTGATCGCGATATAGCTGAAATATTGTTGAAAGCGACATTAAATTCTATTCACTCGCTCACCCACTGATTTGTGTTACAAGAGAGTTCCAAAGAAATTGGAACACTTCTGCATGGAAGAGTCCCTGCACAGAGGTAGTGCCAGAATGCCTGTCAAGATTCTAAAATGTTTGATCATGTACAGTGTCAGAGGTGTCAGTTATGTGGAAAAAATTTACTTCGTTTGTAAACTTAATTTAGCATGCTACATGTAGTTTCATAACTAATACGAATGGGAAAGTTTTTTCATCGCTTTCTGCATTGCAATTGGCAATCTGGTGAGACAGCCATTAGCCACTTCATATACAGAGTTTCACTGCTTTCACCTTCTCAAAACTTAGTAGTTAGTTTATTTCATGAAATCATAACTAATTTTATATTCTTCTAAACCATGTAAGGAGATGAGACTACAAAGGGACACTCTCTTCAGCCAAGTGACTACACAGGTAGAGAAAAATGAAGCATTACAGAAGCAGCTGGAGAAGTTCGTCAACACAAACAAGGAGTCACAGGTGGGAAGAGGCTCCCTCTGTCATGGTTTTATTAATGTATTGGAAACTGTTAATCCATAAAGTGACCCGATGAGATGAAATGTTCATACATGTAAGACAAGCAAATAGAACAAAAGACATTATCAATGTGGAACAGTCACATATTCTGCCTACTCGTGCATGGCTCTAGAAATTGACTTAATCTCCTATCATCTGGCCTATCATCTCACTATGCTGGTTTCCAATGATGGTAAGTAGGGAACCAGGCTATACTTTCCTTCTCTCTTCACCGAAAAGTCTCCTAATCTTGTCGAGGCGTATCCATGTTCGGATTTGATTAAGATATCCGGGTGGCCCAGTTTTAACTGTGATTCAGGGGCCTTCACTAGCTGAATCACATCATCAGGAACCCAGGTTACCTAATCATATGTGTATGGTAATTAACGTACTTATTCGCGATGTGGCGATGAAACTCAACTCTCCAAAAAAATCCCATTTTCCCGCAGTCCGTATTGTGTAATGGAGAATGACTTTCATCTGGAATTTAAATCTGACATTCATTAGTAATATTAGTAATCGTATATTTCCACATCAATAATTAAATAACACTTCTTTCATAAGACACTGGAAGTCCGTTCTATGTATGTGTAGCTTTAATAACAAAATTTTCTTGCAATAAAGTTTTGGATTCACTTCAATATCAAGTTTCAAATGCACAAATAACTTCTTTACATTGAGTATGTTATGCTTGTCAATTGAGATATCATGGTTGTTGGAAACGTTAATAAATGCATTCAAGTGTGTCCGGATAGTGCTTCCATATTTGTTCTCTTGTTGGTAATAATTATATTTGATTGGATGAATGGATTGTGTTATATTGCAGATACGCATTGTAACTCTGACAGAGAGGGTTATCACATTGGAGCGGAGACTGGACGAATATGCCAAGAAAGATGATCTGGTGAGATGTTCAGCCGAAGTAGACACAATTCAGGAGACCCTGATGATGTATGAGCAGAGACTGTCACGGTTAGAGGCTGGCAACAGGACTGAGAGGACACAAAGGAGCACTGCATCGGGTAGAGGTGACATTATTCCAGCAGGTAATGACATTGTAATCTGCATCAGTCTGCGGCTGTGATCCTACAGATATATGGGTATATTATAAATAGATATATAACATAAGATGATAAAACTGTCCAGGGTTGGTACATGTATATGAAGAAATAAATAAATAAACACAGGCAATGTCTGTACTGATTTCGCCGCTTCTTTGATGACTCGTCAGAATTTAAAAAAGGAAATTCAAATTCATTTCATGTATATATTGAGAATACATGAAATAATGTTTTGTCATGCCTTCAGTAAAGTTCATTACATTGTCACATCACTTTTCTGGTCAACAGTTGGCATTCAAATAGCTGCACGATGTGTCTTAATTATGTTACATCGTAAATTAATGCTCATTAAGAATTTATACTGGACCGCGTTGATATTATTTTATGTAACAACTTCATTTTCAATGAGAAAGTTTTCAATCAAGTGAAGGGAACAGCAATGAGTACAAAGTTTGCCCCCCACTTACACTATTCACAAGGTGACATTTTTGAAAGAGAAACTGTACACTGAAATTGGTCAAACGTACGACACCATGTTCATGGAATTTTTTACCTCAAACTGGTTACAATACCTAGATGACTGCTTTTTACCCCTCAGCCCATAGGGCTGTGGGGTCTTGTCGTTGCCATGTACGTACGTCCGTCCGTCCATCGTACTGTCCGTCCGTCAACATGTTCTTGTCCGCTGAATATCTGCAGATCTATGAAGTCCGGCCTGACCAAACTTTGGTGAGAGCTTCCTAATGACTGATGAAATGATTAGATTTTCAGATGGCTATGATGATTTCATGATTTTTAATTTTTTTTTTTATTATTTCTTGATGGCTCAGCTTTTGCACTGTTATCTATGCCCATCAACATGTTCTTGTCCACTGAATATCTGCAGATCTCTCAAGTCGGGCCTGACAAAACTTTTGTGAGAGCTTCCTGAATGTTGACTGAGGAAATGATTAGATTTTCAGATGGCTATGATGATTTCATGATTTTTAATTTTTTTTTTTATTATTATTTATTGATGGGCATAGATAACATCGGGAACCCTTGGTTGCATGTTTCATTGTGAATTTTGAAGGTTCCCTGGTACAAGAAAGCCTGATCCATTCAATATTCTCATTGAATGAAGGACAACATTTTTCTTTAATTTTGCTATTAAATCATTCTATTCTACATATGATTTATCCTAAAACTTTTGCATGAACCATATTTGTGTCCACACTGGTATAACATAATGCTTCAATTTTTGTCACCAAACATGTTACTGTACCTTGGAAATTATTTAAAACGAGTGATTAGGAAAGCCCATTTTTAGCCTGACTCTGGGCAATTTTGAACCAGTTTGCATACCTGGAGCTTACAAAACAGAGGTTTATTAACATGAAATTCAATACCCAGCTATGCAAACGGATCGATATTGATGCTCCCAGAAGCTATTTCTAGGAGTATTTCCTTCAGAAATCCTTTCAAACTGAACAACAACACTTTCGTTTTTTGTTTCATTTGAGTTCTGGGTGCCCATATGTTTTCCGAAACTAAATTGGGTCTAGATGCAGCCCTGATCCTACTTGACTAAAAAAAAACAGGCTTGTTTGTTCTACCAATGAAAACAGGTAGTACAACACAGCTGAAAGAAATATTGAATGCTTTAAATCAAGACGTTCAATAAATCAGTGAGGAAAATTTCACGGAACTTCCATTGTTGGTTAGTTTACAGGTATGGAGCATATTTAAAAATGGATATATTCTCCAAGAAGACTGAATCAGTATCGACCATTTCAATCATGTCACCGTGGGCACACAAAAAAGAGCATTCCGTACAATTTAGCCTTATGAATATGTATCATTGTGGATGACAAGAACTTGAGAGACCAGAAATTGGGGGAGAAAATTGATGCTGACTTTGATACAATGTGGCTATGCCCGAGAACTTACTATTTCAGGCAAATGAAAAGTTCATCAAATTCGTTACATGTGAAGAAGAAATAACTGATGTGGAAAATGCAAACAGAACAGATGTGGAACTAGGGATTATTTAAAAGAAGAGAAGGGAAGGGTTCATAAAATAGCTTTATGGGTATTGTCAAACATAATGTCTTGTCAAGTTACAAATATATGCAGTCACATGTTCAGGTTGTGATGGAAATTTTATCGGATAAACAGGTGATATTCATAGAAACCGAGTAAAGGTGCATAAACAGCAAATTCATGATCCATCAAAACTAAACAAATTGGTTTTAGTAAACATATTGATGTATGCGGAAAAGGAAAATTTAGAATCTTCACATTTCACTAGGTACTTGACCCTATCTGGCCTGGGGAGGGGCCATTTCAGACCCCGCCCCTCACCCCTCTCCTTCCCATATTATTTTTCTTAACCCTTGAGCTAGTGGGCTAGAATTTATGTAGAAATTTTTTTCATTTATGCAATTTCTCTGCAAAAACTGTGAAATAACATAGTTTTTGCCAACTTTTCATTGCAGAAATTTTGATGAAAAATGACAAAAACATAATTTTTCTGGTACCCCATGTTGCCGCCAACTTGAATTAACCCATGATCCTCTACTCAGGGGGTTATGCAAATAGGCTCAAGATGACCCCAATATGATGAACTATAAAGTGACAAAGTGTCAGCTCTCATTTTTTTTTGTCGTTCCAGAGAAAGCTCCCCCCCAAGGCCTGGTAGGATTAAGGATGACAAAGACTTCAGAATACAGCAAGATTTCTTTCTATAACGTCATAACATAACGTTGACATTACGAAGCATTGTGTAAGTAAATAATTTATCATTTTACGTCATTGAATGACCTGCAGCTTTTTGAATGGCAACTGTTGACCAGAAAAGTGTAATCACACTGTAACAAACTTCAAACCGAAGGCGTGACATTATTAAATAGAGCGGTTGGAAGTAGTAAACATTTATGGTGTTGTCAATGACACTACATTATTCCATGCATTCTCAATATATATGGAAATGAATTTTAATTTCCATTAAAATTTTTATAAGCCACCGGCACCAAAGAATTGACAAAACCAGTAGAGACGTTGCCTGTGTTTATTTCTTTCCATAGATATATATTTCTATATATACATGTATGTACACACATGTACTTGGTACCACCACTTATGATTTTGCACGAGGAGTTTCTCAGCCCTATTGGTCCCTGGGGTATTGTCATCCCGTCTGTCCGTCTGTCTGTCTGTCTGTCCATCTGCCCCTCTGAGCGTCCTGTTTTTCCCCCCGAGATTCCATATCTGGAGAACTACTGAAGGCAGGCAGCGAAACTTCTGTTCAATATAAGATAAGATAATTTTATTGCTATTGTTATGCCCATAGGGCTAAAAAGCAGATACATGAACATACATTTAAAATACACATGTAGACAATACACATGAAAGACAGAAATTTACACATATTTGACAAGACATTTATATTACATTTACATAGACACCATTGATGGTAAATGAAGACAATACACACACAAAACAAGCCATACATGTATGTATGACATAAACAAGAACCATACATATTTGACAGAGCTTTACAAGAAGCATTTGTACAAACAACATGGACGGTACATATAAAGACAAATGCAATAAAGAAAGTCTTTCACACATACTTAAAACACACATACACATGTAATAATAATACTTAGGGCATGCATTTAAAATATGAATATTAAAAATATATAGAATTATTATTATTTTATCATATATAAATATATGTTTTGGAGACTAATAAAAGGAGGGTAACTCATCAGGTAGATTCCACGACCCATAGCAGAATGCACAGAATGAGGCCATCAAACCAATTTACTGAAACATGTGTATGTGGATTTTGCAACATGTTTGGTAGTCACTAGATTATTTTTTGATAAGAGTAATTGACACAGTTCGTTTGCATCATTTGTGTGAATATATGGCTTTAGGGTGCACATTAATTCATCCCTCTCAGCTTTAAATTTTTGACAAGATAACAAAGTGTTTTTCATCCTCAATTACCCCACATACATTACATAGTTTCGCATTTACTGGATCTTTTGCGTATCTACCACGTTCAACATTTAGCCTGTGCGCACTGATGCGCAATTGTACCATGGCAGCACGGTGTTTTCGGTTTGCAATGGCAAGGATATTTGTTTCTGCAGTGTATCTACTTTTAATACTACTGTAAAATTCAAGTTTACTGCTGTTATTTATTTCTGTTCTCCAGAGGTCAATAAAAGTTTTCTGAAGCTGGGATTTAACAAACTCAAGTGTTCTGTTCAGGTTGCGACACCCCATATTTTCCCAAATATGGAATACTTTCAGTTGGTTCAGCAGGTTTTTCATAAATTTGACCCAGTTGTTAGAGTTGAATTTTCGATTTTCTTCTGTTTGTTCCAAGAAGGCTTTACATAATAAGGATGATTGGTCCGAATTGAAGATGTGTAGCAGAAAATTTATGCTACTAGCCAATGCAGTGATACTTACTGGGAATCTCCCCAGTTCACCGAGTGCTCCCATGTTAACAGCTTTGGAATGAACACCAAGAATAGATTTGCAGAATTTGCGATGTACAATTTTATTTCCAAAATATAGAAAGTAATCTGTAGATGTGCCTTTTGTTTGTTTCGTTGGTCAGGTCTTCGTCTGTCTGTCTGTCCGTCCACTTTACTGTCCATCTGTATCATGGTTTAATTCCAACATTATGCATTATGGTCTTTCTTGTGGTAAGTTTCTAAAATCTAGTGGTGGTCAAATCATTTACATAATAATTTTCCTGTGTCCAGAAGTGTTTTCTTTCCATTCTGCTTCCAAAATATTCAAGGAATGTTGCAAGCGTGTCCCTGATCTACATAAATCTACATATTACATGCACCAAAACTTTTTCTGCAGGCCTAGGGTAGTAGAGTACAAGGGGACATAACCACATAGCTGTAAGCTGAAGTTTAAATACACATTTTTATTATCCACAACCTTTTCTGTTCGTGAATTACCCTTTACCAATTACTCAGTTGACTTAATTATTTGTGAAATTTCCATGCCTTGAAAACACTTATAAATAGTACTTTGTATATATTTGTGCCATTATCAACAGAGCATCTTTCAGATCTAAGTTTATAGTACACAGAGGCTTTAGTTTTGAATGGTACACTGAATAAATCCAATGTTTACTTGCTATATCTTCTGGATAAATGTATGAATCAACTTCAAGATGTATTGGGTGTGCATGAAATGAATCTATCCAACTTGATAATGAAAGTAATTGTATTACAACAATAAATTGCAACACTGAACAACACAATGTGTCCTCGCCACCGACAGATGAAAGTTGTCGAAATAAACAATTTCTCGGACAATTTCCCACGTCTGTCGATAATGAGAAATAAATTTCATGGTTATTGTGCATTTTGGCTAGACCATGTTTAACTACACTTCATTGCTTTAGATTTATATTGCAAAAGTATTGCAAAAAGCGCTTCCAAATCTCCCCACCAGCAAAGCCCATCAATCTGTGTTGCTGGAGGAAGAGGCATGTATTTTGGATGTAGGTGAGTGACAATCATAGAATTACTGATAATTAGGCCTACTACTTTAAGATGTTCACTAATTTTTCTTGTATGTTTGGTCATTTTCTGAAGAAATTGCAGGCCAACTCGCCAGACATGAACAACAACTGGGAATCCAGGACGTTCGCCTGGCCGAGATGGATGTCCGCTTCCAGATCTTAGAGACCGCTACCTATGATGGAGTCCTGATGTGGAAGATACGGGACTACAAACGCCGCAAGCAGGAAGCTGTGTCTGGGAAAACAATCTCCCTTTACAGCCAGCCTTTCTATACAAAGCGTATTGGTTACAAGATGTGTGCCCGGGTCTATTTAAATGGGGATGGTATGGGCAAGGGTACCCACATGTCCCTGTTCTTCGTGGTAATGCGCGGAGAGTACGACGCCCTTCTCCCCTGGCCCTTCAAGCACCGGGTGAGTATGATGCTTCTGGACCAGGAGACAGATCAGCATCACCTGTCGGACACGTTCCGACCAGACCAGGCCAGCAGCAGCTTTCGGCGACCTATCACAGAAATGAACATAGCCAGCGGATGCCCTTTATTTGTTGCACAGTCTGTTCTCGAAAGTGGTCTGTACGTGAAGGAAGACACAATTTTTATCAAATTTGTTGTCGACGATCCCGATTCAGCCCCTTTGCCACCACCAGTGGGGACAAAAACCATTTGATAGCGGGGCCATTCAATTGTTATGTACACAAAGTGACAATTGAATGGCGGCCTCTGAGACATACAGTTTACAGACAATACATTGGTAGATACAATCCATGGCTGAATGAAGTCAGCAGATGTAGATATAAGAAAATACGGGTAGTCCTGATCCAGCAGGACATTTTATTCTTTAATAATTTCAAGATGCCGTCAAAAGAAAAGTTTACACAAGCACTCAATACATTCCATCCTACCTCATATTCTGGGCATTATAGAATATACAACATTAGTTTTGATACTTTACCTTTACATGTAGTTGTTTCTGTTACCTTTTTCACGGGTATTATACTTCCTTTGCATATATGTACAGAGGTTTTGGTTAGCTATGAGAGTACAAGGTTATATGTGGACAATGTTCCTTTACAATTACATAAAATAATTTTATATCCTTTAATAAAAAAAATCAACCATGATAAAAGTGTGCGAATGTATGATATACATTTAAATATGAAACTCAAAATGATCGATTGTATCAGCTAACCATCCTAGCTCTCTACCATCTGTCGAATACCACATGCTTGAGGGCTCCAATCAATGATTCACCTCAAGAGACCTTCAGGAATGCTGACTGCTCTTTGGTTGACCTGTCCATCTTTCCGAGCTGCTCATGCCAATAAAGATAAGTCGTTTTACCAACACATGTAGCATTTTGGGTGCGAGTTTCATGAAATCAACACAAACTCGTCTTGTCAAACTAAACCTCTGTGTTATGTGACCCACATGACTGACTTGACCAAAGACTTCATTTTCACAAAATTTGTGAAACAGCCCAGAGGTTTTGGTGGGTAATATGATTGCCTGGTGATTTGAAAATTCATCTACCACACTTCATTGCTTTAAATTGAAAATTTAAAGAAATCTCGTCTGA
Organism: Hanleya hanleyi; assembly: GCA_036873755.1. Taxonomy (NCBI): domain Eukaryota; kingdom Metazoa; phylum Mollusca; class Polyplacophora; order Lepidopleurida; family Hanleyidae; genus Hanleya; species Hanleya hanleyi. Next base: position 16,598 of record JAVTVY010054695.1, on the reverse strand, counting down.
AATGCTTGAGATATAGATCTGGGAGTATTAAAAACTGTCTTTTGGGTATAATGAGGCACCTTTTTGGCATGATCAATGCTAAAAGATGGGAATTCAACCACAAAGCTGTCGGCATACCTGAAGGTCTCTTGATTTGTGTCGATCTTTGATTGGATCACTCGTGTCTGTGGCATTTGACAGATGGCAGAGAGCTTTTTTTTTTTGGAGCTACTGTGACCATCCCTTCATGTCATCAAAGTTTCTATTTCAATGTCCTGTTGGTGTTCCTAATAACATCTTGCAAATGACCACATTAAAGATTAATATTCAGATAATTTATAATAAACCACTAACTTAAACAAAGCATAGCAGGTAGATATTTGGTAGACTTAGTATGATCGTTCATCAGGTTAGGGTCAACACATACCTTACCATACAAGCATTTTTAACTAATTATTCATTAATCCCAAATGGCTATATACATGTACCACAATATCTGATTCCTATAATATAAAATGTTTAATGGAGGATTCACTCACAATCAAATTTTATTTATATGAAGTATATATACATCTATACTGGTCAGATACTGGTGTGTTGTAAGAGAACACTACTCAGTGATACATAATTGATGATGGGAACAGCATGTCTTCTGTCTTGCATGGAACTAGCTTGTGTTCATCTTACACTTATATTCTTATTTGATGTCTGCGTCGACTTTGATACTTGTGCCTTACGAATAAGTTATTTCACAATCTGACTAAAACCAGATCTACAAAAACTCTCCCCTTATTACTTGTCACTCATGAAGATTTGAACACCCAGTTTCCATGTTCTGAATACTGATAATTCACAGAAATTCTCCATGATTTAGGGATGTATGTTTGAAACGTCAAGCTCGGGACACAACAACGTGGGGAAGACAGGCTGACCTCGTGAGATTATGAATACAGAGATGTCTCCTGGAATTGATTGATATATCTAAATTTTACCAAATGGTCCCCACACCCCATCTTTTTTTGATGCTAGAGGTTCATATTTGACATTTAATAGTGGTTTATGGGAACAGACACAGTTAAAGAAACAAACTCTCCATGTTTGGAAACGGCGAAGGCCGTGATCTGCTGACCCATAACATCAGTCTGATTATGATCGTTCATCAGGTTAGGGTCAACACATACCTTACCATACAAGCATTTTTAACTAATATTTCATAATTCTGGTAGTGAACTGAACCTTTGTGACAAAAAAAATATTTGTATAATGCCACTTCAAATCCTGAGATAGGATTCTATAATATGCAAAACATTTCCTGAAATTTCACTTTTAGCTAAAAACTGACTGTGCGTGGATTCTGGCAAAAGTACTATTTTTATTTCCATTTCCTGACCTGAAATGCTTAGGAAAATGCTGAATTTCATCAGTGGTAAAATTGTTTTGTAGAAGTTATTCTCAATTTTTTTTTTTTTTTTTTTGCCGAACTGTGAGATTTTTAAATTAACGAAATTTCTAAAAGTACGATCCTGAAATGAAGTTTTATGCAAAACCCTGCATGTAAACGCGTCAGTGTTTTTTCAGAGATGCGAATCTATATTAGTGTCTTATTTCAACTATCAATTGATCATTAACGGTGCAATCTGTCGTGGTAATATCAGATATTGATATACTGAACTGTGACGGTTAATCATAAGCTGTTCATGGCTGATACAGAAACTCCAGATCTTAAATCAGTGACATGTACATGTAAGATGGGGAGCATTTTTTTCAGATCTGGTTTTAATCAGATTGGGTATTTCAAATATGGATGTGCTAATTCTTTACGGACAACAACTGGTCACGAAATGTCAGATCGGACACCTGCATAAAGTTAAAAAATAAAATAAATATATTATGGACAAAAAACATTGGTCTTGCCCATATGGATGCACAGGTGACTTGTGAAATGGGATATTACCTCCCTTCCCACATTACATGGAACTGTTGCTGTACATTCGTAGATGTAAAAAAGAGATCCAATCTATGGATAAGCCATACATGTCGTTTTCAATGAAAAATTGCAACAGGGGCAAATATTTGTACAATATACAGAATTAAATCCTCTTGGTGACATTTATTATGTTCCAGCTTTTCACTGGTCCCATCTCCGGATCAAAGCAATGAAAAAAAGGTTCAACTTTGGAAGTATTTTTTTGGCTAATTGGAGTGTTTAGGGGATAACCCATCCTGTTCAAAGTATACAATGCCATTTAATGTTTCCTGGTGTTTATATAATCATTATATCACAAGTAATTATTTTTCAATATATAAATTTTGCTCGTCTTATCATTCTATATTCTACAATAACTTAAAGAGTGAATATTGAAATGTACACAAGTGTAAGAAGGGGCAAATTAAATCAACAAAACTAATTAAGATGTATTAAATCAACAATATGGATTAAGATGTATTGAATCAACAAAATGAATTAAGAATCAATCAGCATCCACACAGCTGTTGTCTCTGCAAGTGGAATTAGTTTAACAGGAAATTTGAGCTGAAAAACTTGAGGAATCCAAGACTTATTTGACAGAAAATTGGATAGTTTTTAACAGCGCTCGACTATCGGCTCGGTACAGAGGGATAAATGTATACAATCTGAAACTGCAGTATGTTTAGTCCCTCTCTTCAGTTACCGGTTCGACATGCGGATAAATTTCACGGTTTTACCTTGGAACAGTTTGCCATTTGATTGGGGTGGTCGAGTGTCACATTTCTGGCATTTGTCAAATACCTCCATCTATAACAGTGCCTCTATGGAGGAGACGATTATTCGTTGCTACATAACTTGGGGAAGTAATGTATTGGGGGATCAATAGAAAATCATAACAATGACAGAAATGGGGAATGATGCTCATCGGTTGCTGGAGTGTATAAGGATGTTTGCTCTCTACCCAGGAAAGTCACTCATGATGTCCACAAGTTTGGGTATTCCTGTGCTAATAAAACTTCAACTTGACTGATGATTTTGCACATTACTGGATCTAACTTTTTGTTTATCTATGCCAAAAGTTTCATTTTTATACGCCCGCCAAAAGGCGGACGTATTATGTGATGGCGGTTTCCGTCCGTCTGTCCGTCCATCCGTCTGTCCGGCCCCGTGTCCGGTCTATATCTGGGACAGTTTTCTATCTTTTACAGTTCTAATTTTTGGTGACTGGATACCCTATGGGGAGACGATGTGTCGCGTACCAAAATGAAGGTCAAGGTCAGAGGTCAAAGGTCACTGGCCTAACAAACAGGAAATCACCGAAGTGTTCGTGTCCGGTCTATATCTGTGATCGTTTTCTTATCCACAGTTGCAATTTTCTGTGAGTGGATACGCTAGGTGGAGACGATGTGTCGCGCACCAAAAATGAGGTCGAGGTCAGAGGTCAAAGGTCACTGTTGCCTAAAATCAGGAAATCACTGAACATTTAGTTTTTTTATCTACAGTTCTAATTTTTGGTGAATGGATGCCCTAGGGGGAACGATGTGTTGCATACAAATGTAGGTCGAGGTCAGAGGTCAAAGGTCAGTGTGATCGAAAAATCAAGAAATCATTAAAAATTTCAAATTTTTTGTGAGAGGATTCAATAGGGGGAAATGAAGTGCTCCATACCAAAATATAGGTCAAGGTCGAAGGTCAAAGGTCAAAGGTCACTGTCACCCAAAAATTAGGAAATTATTAAAAATAACATTTCTTTGTGTCAGTAGATACATTAGAGGATACGATGTGTCACATATCAAAATGTAGGTCAAGGTCAAAGGTCAAGGTCACTGTGACCTAAAATCATGAAATTATTGAAAATCATGATTTCTTGAGTCCATAGAGAAAATACGGGTAGCCATTTTGTCATGTACCAAAATTTAGATCCAGGTCAATAGTCAAGATCACTGTTACACCAGAATCAAGGTCAAAGGTCAGTGTGACTTAAAACTCAGGAAATCATTAAAAACTACTAATTTTTGGTGAGTGGATTCAATAAAAAAATGAAGTTCGCATACCGAAATGAAGTTCGCATACCAAAAATTAGGTCAAGGCCAAAGGTCACTGTGACCCCAAAACCAGGAAATTGTTTTTTGTGTCCATTGAAAAATTACGGGGTTTGTCATGTACCAAAATTTAGGTCAAGGTCACGGTGACTCCAGAATCGAGAAATCTTTGAAAAGTACTTTTTTTGTGTCTAGATACATTAGGGGGACATGATGTGCCACGTACAAAAATGTAGGTCAAGGCCGAATGTCAAGGTCACTGTGACCCTCAAAATCATGAAAATTCATAAAAATCATGATTTTTGTGTCCATTGATATATTGACGGGAAGATGTGTCGTGTACCAAAATTTAGGTCAAGGTCAAAGGTCAAGGTCACTGTGACTCCAAAATCAGATATCATTAAGTCTCATTTTTTCATATGCCTATCGAAGATGAGGTCATGTAATGCGATGTTGCGTTCTGTCCATCCATCCATTAACATTTGTTGTCCATACGATATCTCTAGTTTCATGGTATGGAATGATATCAAATACCTTACTCGCATGGTGAAGAGGAGCCATACATCAATTTGTCAAAGGTCAAGGTCACAGTCCCCCAAAACTGAATCATTTTTAGCTGATTAAATGTGTTAGATTGGAATATTCAGAGTTCTCTCCCCAACATGTATATGGCATTTGTCCTGTGGAGTCTCCCGTGTTTGAAACAGCTACATTTAGTTAAACTGTTGTGAAATAAAAACCATACTTTTGCTATTTTAACGGGGAGAGGGGTCCTTTATGAACTTCATATGTAGTTTACTTCATCCCTTTCTTCTTCCTTCATGAAAAATTCTCTCGTCTGAAAGAAATGCATTTGCAGGAAAACTACTATTTTCTTGTGTTTGACTGTTGTCGATTTCAGTGTGGGATATGTGAGCTCTCGGTTCTTGCTCCAAGGTCAACTAGTTTCCAAGAGTTAAGCTCATTTTAGTTTATCATTCAATTTTAGATGTGATATATGTTGCATTCTCAGAAGCACAAAATTGTAGACCTTTCTCTGGATTGCTAGCTACCAACTGGAATCAAGGCTATTAAACAACCTTGAAATTTGGACCAATATAATTCCAGATATACGGGCGTATATTGAAGCCCCTTGGGCTCTTGTTCATATTAATCTGTGCTGGAATAGATTGGTCACATTCAAATGACTGAGTAAGCTATACTGGCCTTCTTGTGACATCAACCGGATAGCATCAACCCACCATTGAAGCCTCGAAATATCGGTACTTCCAAAACCTATCATTTAGTCATTGTGGCCTGGGGAGAATGTATCCATCAAAAGAGCTTGCAGCAAGTCATTGGAACTACAGATTTTTTCACTGTCTTGTGTAGACTGTTTCAGGTTTTAGTCTATCATTACCGTCATTTTTTCTGTAGTTCCAAAGATTTCACCACCGACTGCAACCGCAGCTGTCAATCAACTGAGCACAATTCTCCTGGTCACTAGGATTTCAAAGGCTAACACTTTTGGCTACGTCTGGTTGAGTTCATTCATTTTCCATTGCTGAAAATATATGAATATGCAGAGCCCCTATAGATTTCCTTTGTTCTGAAAATTTATGTGCAAAAGAAAATATTCAAGCCAGTCAGACTTGATCACAGCTAACTAATGTTTTCACTTAAAACAGAATTCTTCGATTGGTATACTTCTGTATAGGGCCATATCTGTACATCCATCTTTACTATTCATGAGAATTGATAAGCCCGTTCACAAAACCGTTCAGATCCGAAGTCTCTATGTACCCTAATATTTCTGCGATTGCCAGGCCTTGTCATGCGGATATGGTAAACGTGTACAGACTTATTTTATGGTGTCGTTATTCTTAGTACGTTATTTTGATGTTTTATCAGATTAAATCCACTGGCTGCCGAGATATTGCTCTCATCTAGAGATAAATAGATATAATTTTTACCCCTCGGCCAAAATTTGGCCGAAGGGTATTGTCGTCGTCATGTACATCCGTCCGTCTGTCCATCCGTCTGTCCGTCACACCTTTCTCGTTACCAAGATATCTTTAGAACGACTTACCCTAGGCACACCAAACTTGCAGTGCACATCCGTATGCTCGTGACCCAGAACCCTATTGAATCTGGACTTGATTAGTTGGAAGCTTTGTTGGCCATCTTTAATTTATGCGAAACCATCACAGCTTTCTCGTTACCAAGATATCTTTAGAACGACTTAACCTAGGCACACCAAACTTGCACTGCACATCCATATTCTCATGGCCCAGAACCCTATTGAATCTGGAAGTTGGAAACTTCGGCGGCCATATTTAATTTATGCAAAATCATCAATCTTGTGTATCTTAGGTACCATGTCACTGTTCAGTGTGAAACTTGGTATAGATCATCGATGCATCAAGAAACTTCAAAGGAATGACCAAACCAGTTTCCCTGATTCGGTGGAAACCTTGGTGGCCATCTTTAATTTATGCAAAATCTTTAAAGAGGTAGTAGCGTGATTTTAATTGTTTGGGTAAACTGAACAGCTTGATCACTTGCAACATTTGCCAAAAGATTTTCAAGTCGTGAAGTCTTGTATTTCATATAGGGACCAATATTGTCAGATTCTTCAATTCGGTCTAGTGAACAACATTAAAATGGGAAATGACTGAGATGACGTCGAATAACGTGACCAGGTGTCCATGACGTCACGTTAGAAGCTGTCATAGTGTAACAAAAGTTCGAAGATCGAGAATGACGTTGCAAAGCATCATGCTCGGAATGCCAATGCGCGTTTTGTGACGTCATCTCAGGCACTGTAGCCAAGTGCAGGTGCTGTCACGTTTTTTCAGAGAATGCCAGAAGTGTGATTTCAATGCCCGTTATATTAAAAAATCAGGTCACAGAAAAACTTTCACCATAGTTGATCTCAACTACTAAATAACTTTTATCGAAATATGCTATTTGCTGAATACTTTTTAAATGACTCTACTACCTCTTTAAATGATATATATCTCTGATACCATTCAAGTGTTCTATACGAAACTTGGTATACAGCATCGATGTATCAAGAGACCTGCAATGTATAACCACATCAGTTCCTCTGAGTGGCGGGATGGATGGGCGGCCATCTTTAATTTATGCGAAATCATTAATGATCTCCGATACCGTTCGAGTGCTCGATGTAAAATTTGGTATATATCATCGATGCATCAATAGACTTACGATAAATGACAGTTCTGGCATTTCTGAATGGGCGAAAACCTTGGTGGCCATCTTTAATTTATGCAAAATCTTTAATGATGTATATCTTCGATACCATTTCAGTGTTTTATATGAAACTTGGTATACAGCATCCATGTATCAAAGAGACTTGCAATGAATAACCACATCAGTTTCTCTGAGTGGTGGGAAGGATGGGCGGCCATCTTTAATTTATGCGAAATCATTAATGATCTCTATCTCTGATAATTTTCAAATGCTCGATGTAAAATTTGGTATACATCATCGATGCATCAACAGACTTATGTAATGAATACCGGTTAGATGGAATTTTTTTTCATAATCTGTATTTGTCACTTGGTGTTCCTGAAGTCTTGCTTCAAATTGAATACATTATGAATAGCTGGCACCCAGAGCCGAGGGGTTTTCAGATGCGCAGCTTCGTATTTTGTTTTTCTTTGCATTAGTAATATTGCAAGTTTTCAAAGCTATCAGACTCATAGTCCTGGGATTATTCCAGCATCAAATCGGCTCCTTAAGAGGATCCAGTCAATTAGGAAAATAAAGGTCATTTTGTTATATTTCAAAAAGAGATAGGAAGACCGTCAACAATTAAAATAAGGAAGATTATTTGGAATCCTGGCTTATTTTTGCATAATCTGGAATTTTGTATGTTTTATTGTATTGATTTATTATATAGGTTTGGATGGGAATAACATGAAAAATGCATTTTGGTAAAGTTGAAATGTTTTTTTTTCTAAATGCCACAATAGTTTGTCACCAGGCTTCACTCCCAGGGCAGCAGGATGATATCATGACTCTGATTTCCCAAGTCAGATTGCCAGCATTCCTTCTTTGTGGTCTAATTGCTTTGAGATTGAAGAACACTTTATCCAATCAATTGCACAAAATTCAAGTTAATTTGAGAGCTGCGTGGATTCACTTGGCGCTTAATTTTACCTCAAGGACAGCACGAGTGTCGGAAAACAGCTCAAACGAATATATATATTTTTTAAAGAAACGTTTTGTACAGAATACAATCAGTATTACATAATAACAAATTTAGGCCTACTTTTACCGTAACGAGGACACAAAAAGACTGATTACAAACAAGTATAAATATTAGGAAAACGATACTGTTTTATAATATTGATTTCATCATCTTACATAAAAGACCAAAATAAAATGTTTTTCACGGTTTCCCGCTTGTTTGACACTTTTTGAGTGTACTTTTATTGCTGTGGCCCTGGGGATGTGTCTGTCCGTCTGTCCGAGCCGTATCGCGATAACTATTGCAAGGAAGCTCATGAAATTTACAGGTTATGATCCTTTGATTTTTTACTTGTGCCTTTGAGACTTTCAGGTCGAACCGGTCATTACTTATTTTTTTACAATGTTTTTTTATTTTTCTACCATTTTCCAGTCTTCTAAAAAGGGATAGCAATTATGCTACTACTACTAGTTTAATTTGAATGGCGCTTTCAATTTAATAAAATTATGCGCGCCAGGTCGTTGCATTGAGTTTGATGTACAACATATATATTGATTTAAAATATCCAACTATACGGATTTGTAATGGATTAAAGAAAAATATGTAGAAAAATCAAACTCCAAATGCGTTATTTAATGTCATGGTGAGGTTAGAGACATAAAAGGAAGGGAGCATGTATGGACCAACACAATTAATTTAATAATAATAAAATCCTAACGACCCTTTCTAAAAAATAAATATATATAAAACTGAACTAAAAAGGCTAATATAGCACATGCATATTTTGTTTAAACAAAAATTAAACTCATCATATAGATTTAGATTTGACAATGTGAGAAAAATCGACATTAGATGTAATATCTATACTCATCCTGATGAAGACAGTGAATGATGACCCCGTGGTATCATCAGACACCAATGTCCAACCAGAACAAGCAAGACATTATTTAAAATAAAACTGTTTACCCCAACCCCCTCCCTTAAGCAAATGTAAGAAAATGTATATTAAACAGAGTGGTGAATAAAAACGAGATTTGATGTAATATCTATGCCTGTCCCGATGAACACCGTGAATGATGACCTCATGGTATCATCAGACACAAATGTCCAATCAGAAAAAGCAAGGATACCATTTAAAACAAAACTCTTTCTCAGAGTAGAAATATTGGTATAATTTCTTAACCACAGGTAAGAAAATATATATTAAACTATTCTAGAATTTATTATTCATCAACTTGTAATATGCATGTACTATTAATTAACCAATAAAACTATTATAAATTATTCCACAGGATGGAAGGGGAGGTAACAGTTGTACCCTCCCCAAGACTAGATGTGAAATGTAGAACAAAATAATAAAATCAATATAAATTAGAATCTGCGTGTGTGCAGTATATATCTATAAATAGCCATAAAAACTTTTTCACGGTTTTTTCTAGGCTTTAAAATGGATTCCATGGTATGATTGAAGACACCAGCACATATAAGTTCATTAAAAAAGTTTAATCTCTGATTATTAAATCGTGTACACGATAATAAATAGTGACTGATGCCTTCTTCTACATCGCACGCATCACACACTCCAGTGGGATGTAAATTACATCTAAAGAGATATGAATTCAGGGGAATATGCCCGACAAGAAGTCTAAAAACAAGTACTTCAGCGTGGCGATTTGGTAAATTCAAAGAGCACTATTATGCATACATTAGCCCTACTTTTATACTGATTTACATACTCTTACTGACATGTAGCCTATTAAGAGCTCCATAGTGAAGTTGTATGTCTGCCATTGGTTCATTCGGTGTAGGGCAGGACTGGCCATTGGTTTGGTCTAAAGTATATAATCATTTGCATATTCAGTAGTATGCATTAGTATATTGTGACTCATTCATAGGATGTATGAACACAGCTTAGATCTAATGTAGGTCCAGCATGAACTATATATCCTTCGGAGCTTCTTAATTATTAAAGTGACAGTCAACATCCACATTAAAACCAGCAACATGGCATCAAGTCCTGATATCTGATTTTTTGTGCATTTGGCTAGAAAGTGCTTTGTCCGAACCACGAAACATCCACCGAGAACACCGTGTCAGTAAAAGACTTGCGGCCACCGATACGAGATTGCCATAATGGTCGTATCCCTACGCTGTTGAGAAAAAAAATAGTCCAACATTAAAACTGTGAAAATCGACTTGTTATTTCGTCTAAAATTTCAGAATAAATTTGAATGATAATAAATGCCTATTTCATCGGAAAAGGGCAACTTGTACTTCGTCTCGTCACAGAATTGTAGGAACCTGTGAGATCTGTCAACGTGGTTGCTGTCAATACATCTATGGTGGGCTTGAGTTTTCAGTTGTAAAATGAAATGTGGTCTGGCAGTTTACAAGCGGTATCTCGCATAACAAGTCCTCTAAAACATGCTTCAGGAAAGATAGCGATAGGTCATTCAAATATGAAACTTTGTTTCTCAAAATCCGCCGCATGCTTTGAGATGTGACCGCATGTAACTAAGTAAAAATCCAGCCATGGTAGCAACAACAACAACAGTTTTTTTGTTCATTCTGTTAGAACTTCAAACATCTTCTTACAGCTTAAAGCAACCTGTTATGTACTCTAAGACTATTTGGAGCTGATATCCCTTATTGTTATCTTTTACTGGGGGTTAATGATTCATTTTGTTGAGATTTTGCAGGAGAAAACGTGGCATCACGAAATTAGCGCATGGTATGACAGGGGAGGTAATTAGGTTGTTTTTTTTTCAAACTGCTCAGAGTTATCGCCCCTGTTCGTAAGATATTGTTAGATTTCAATCAGAACTAGATATTTTGTTCAAGAAATAAACTGAACCAAGTTCATTATAAATACTTTCATCAGATAAGAAAGTATTTCTTTTATTACATGATGATCTGTTATTTATACCAGAAGTATAACTATATTGATATAAATTCTCCATACATTTTTTTCCAATTATATTATTTACCATTGCTGGTTAGATCAATCTAGTGTTGTGGGGTCTTCAAATGCTGAAAATAGAATTAACTGCTGTGATATTCAACTCTTTTCCATGCACAAGAGTATCAAATGATTATCTACTTATACAGATGTAGATTATTCATACACATGTGAGAGTAATTATAGCGATCGCTTTGTCCGTCCGTCCGTCTGAATGTCTTGTCCGCGCAATATCTCGGTTAATAATTGATGGACAGGATTGAAACTTGCAGGGAATGTGACCAGTGCCCCGTAGTTGTGCAGTGTAAAGTTTCACCACGTTCCGCTTATATTTTCAAGAGTTATGGCCCTTTGTTCCTGAATTCTCTGTGAATTGTGACTTGTCCGGTCTGGATCTCGATTAATATTGTATGGACAATTATGAAATTTGCAGGATATGTTGTCAGTGCCCTATAGTTTTGCAGCGTGAATTTTCTCCGCATTTCGCATATATTTCCAAGAGTTATGACCCTTTTTTCTTCACATTTTTGTGAGTTGAGACTTGTCCAGGCTGGATCTCGGTTAATATTGTATGGACAACTATGAAATTTGCAGGATATGTAGTCAGTGCCCTGTAGTTGTGCAGCGTGAAGTTTCTTCACATTTCGCGTATATTTTCAAGAGTTATGGCCCTTTTTTAAACAGGGAAGTTTCCCTGTTTCTTGCAATGCTAGGTGAACTGGCTTATGGGTAATTTCAGGGGTGCGATCTATCCAAGCGATATGATTTTCATTACAACACCCCTGCGCAAAATGAGAGAATGACTGAAAGTTCCGCGTCACTCCGTTTATTGAATGCGATATGAAGTAGTTCGACCTAGTTTTGAATAATTTCTCTGAATTAATCTCACGACGAGCCGTTTCTAGGTGCAGATATTGAAGAATATGTCGAATGCGTTTCCTGGACAACACTTCTGCTGATATCTTGAGAGATTTTCTTCGAAAGATTGTGTTTTGTCTGTAAACTGGTCAATATGGCACAGGTCGTAGTCACGGAATATGCCCACTTCATCTTCGGTTCTGATAGCCAATGAAATACACCGAATTTACGAAAAGACGTCATGTTTTAAGATCGGCTGAACCGCACTGCCAAAATTATAGTGCAGTCCCGGTGAGAGAGTTTGAAAAGGAGAGACGAGGAGGCAGTTTCGTTTTTGTTCCATCAGTCGACTGGAGAGTTTTGACACTGTGCGAGTGTGACATTCGGCCAGATCGAGGTGTGTAAAACGTTTTATACCCGTCACTGAATTCATTACTTGTTTCCCGGCGCACACTTGTTAATATTATCAAATAAATGAATGTTGCAAGTTTCCGCGCTACTGCATGACTGAAAGCATGCACATGGCATGACTGAAAGCCGCCGTTTTGTGTGCTAAGTTTGAAAACATTTCTTGCAAGGAAAACTTTATTTATTTCATCAAGCGAAAGCATCCTTTTTACTGCAATTTTCAAATTGACTGATCTTATCGTCCTGCATCATTTGTCATCCAGCAAAAGTAATGTTCTTGATTCTTACCATATCCGTAATGGCAGCTCGTTGAACAGGTCAGGGAAAAGGACTAACTGGGATATATATCCCAATTGGGATAAAATATCGCAATTTGAATATTTTTTTCATACTTCCATATTTTCAAGCTGGCATATTGTGCTAGTAGTTCTTCTGTTCGTTTAAAGACATACAACAGTGGTTATTGATGGGAAGTATACTGCAACAACAACATCAAAAAGTATTGCACGTAATTGCAATTGCACAGAGAATAATGTCGACGAGAAAAGGTCAGCAAAATTATACAATCGTATTGTCAGTTTTGTGAAGTAGATTCTATCTTGTTTTTGGTAGTTTTGATGCCGAAATCCGACATTGCCGTTTAGTATGAAAATCGGTGAAAATATCCCAATTAGGATATATTTCAATATCCAAACTTTGATTTAATATCTTAGGTGGGATATATACCCAATCTTAATAAATTAATATCCTATCAATGCTCCCCAATCGTATATGTCGCTATGTAGGATCTTACTGATTTCAATTGAATTTTGTGTTCGGAGCGCCCAGCTCATGAATATTTAATAGTCTTATGACATCACGACCGCATTTTAACTACTTTACTTGAGTCGGGCAGGGGGGATAGGTTCATGGACTCCAGGTTAACTCAAGGTTACGTCAAGGACGAGTCCATAATTCTACCCCGCATTATGGAGCCAACCTGGCGGGTGGGCGGCAACATCAGAAGATTTCCCCACAGCTTGGCGTGTGCTTCGGCTGAGCCAACCAGAAAGCACTTGTCATTACGTTCCCTTCAAAGCACTATGAAAACCTCTCGGGATCTGTCAACACGCGCCTTACTGCAAGCCGGTTAGATCCTAACAGCGACATATCCAAATGGGGAAGCAGTTAGAATTTAATTTTAATTAGATTGGATATATACCCCACTTAGTGCTTTGCTCTGACCTGTTGAATTTGACAAAATAATTTTCCGTTTAGGCCAGGCAGTGGAGGTAAATTTATTTTTTGATGTTAATAATGGTTTTCTGTGTCTGTGATTGAATTTTTTAGTAACGTAAGGGTATTTTTGCACACATGGATTTTAAAATAATTATTCGATGTACCGGTAGGCATACGTGTAATCTTGAAGAAGACCTATAGGCTACTTATATTATTTTCTGGTTGTCAATTGCCACACAAATAAATTATGAATATGAATCGGATTCAGTGACTTCATTCTTGTACATGTCTACAATAACAATGTCATTGAGCTTTGACTGCAGGTTGCTGTGTGCATGAATACATAAACCATGACTGAAAGCCGATCTGCTTCCTGGGCAACAATGTTCACTATGATGCGGACACCGACCTCGGCAATATTGTAGGGTTACTACCAAAATGTTATCTTGATTAGTTCAGATAATATACAATTTTTAATCTTCGGTGTTGTGTTCTTTATCGGGGAAAGGTAATTCCATTGGGTTGTCAAACAACTGTGATAACAGTTGAACGCCTCAACAAACCACCTATGCAACTCTCATTTGCCTAGACTTTCTTTACAGTATTGATGAAGTCTCTTCAATAATTAGAGTTAAGCTTCACAAATTCACATCACGTATGCAACAAGAGACATATCAGAAATATATTGAACAGGACCAATTCCTTCCCTGTTTTTTAGCAGCCTTGGATGCTTTCATTCTTCAAATCTTTGTGAATTGATACTTGTAGGGCTGGATCTCGGTTAATATTGTATGAACAAGTATGAAATTTGCATGATATGTTGTCAGTGACCCATTGTTGTGCAGCGTGAATTTTCTCTGCTTTCGGTTATATTTTCAAGAGTTATGGCCCTTTGTTTATCAAACCTAAGTGAATGGGATATATTTATATAGTTTTTTTCTGAGTTCCGGTATAATTTTCAAGAGTTATGGCCCTTTTTCTGGAATCTCTGTGAATGTGACTTGTCCGGGCTGGATCTTGGTTAATATTGTATGGACAATTACGAAATTTGCAGGGTATGTGGTCAGTGCCCTGTAGTTGTGCAGCGAGAAGTTTCTCCGCATTTCACATTTATTTTCAAGAGTTATGGCCCTTCGTTCATCAAGTCTTTGTGAATTGGGACTTGTCCGGGCTGGATCTCGGTTAATATTGTATGGACAAGTATGGAATTTGCAGGATATGTGGTGAGTGCCCTGTAGTTGTGCAGCGTGAAGTTTCTCCGCATTTCGCATATATTTTCAAGAGTTATGGCCCTTTTTTCTTCAAATCTTTGTGAATTGGGACTTGTCCGGGCTGGATCTCGGTTAATATTGTATGGACAATTATGAAATTTGCAGGATATGTGTTTAGTGCCCTATAGTTGTGCAGCGTGAAGTTTCTCCACGTTTCGCATATATTTTCAAGAGTTGTGGCCCTTTTTTCTTCAAATTTTTGTGAATTGGGACTTGTCCGGGCTGTATCTCGGGTAATATTGTATGGACAATTATGAAATTTGCAGCATATGTGGTCAGTGCCCTGTAGCTGTGCAGCCAACCTGTAACCATTTCGGTCATCTATACGCGGTAAGACTGACCCTGGGATCGTGTGTATCCATTTACAGCCTACTTTCGGCAAGTGCGAGAGGGAATTTCCAGACATCAATACCACGACTTCGTCAGCCAATCAGCTAAAGTCTACCGACGTAACCCCAACGCAACTCGCCATTTTCGAATCATGTGATGCCCTACTTGTTTAAAATTACAGATCTACCACACCTCTTGGGTGATACGAAAGTTATTTATACCTATATATTTTGTAAGCCTAGCCTATATCTGTTTCCCAAGTGGTTTGAAAATCTGTAATTTATCAGATTTCTCGAGTCTGTTCTCTGCCGGATGAAGGCCGAACAGAATCCCGTAATATACCGGATATCGCTCCGCAATAATGGAGACTCACGATTCGCAAACCATCTTATGGATGGCGAAGTGTACGCAAATGGTTGTGCAGCATGAAGTTTCTCCACATTTCGCATATATTTTCAAGAGTTATGGCCTTTTTTTCATCAAATCTAAGTGAATTGGGACTTGTAGGGCGGGATCTCGGTTAATATTGTATGGACAAGTATGAAATTTGCATGATATGTGGTCAATGCCTCATAGTTGTGCAGCGTGAAGTTTCTCTGCTTTCGGTTATATTCTCAAGAGTTATGGCCCTTTGTTCATCAAACATAAGTGAATGGGATATATTTATTTGTCCAGGCTGGATCTCCGTCCGTAACTGATTTGGACCGGGAAAATGGCTATAAAATTGCTATTCTACATTCCAAAGCAGACCACATAGGTCCTGAAGTATGAAATTGGCCCGAAAAGAGTGAATTAGTTGCAAAATTCAAAGTTCACGATCGCTTCATAATTTTACCACAATATACTCCCAAGGAATGTAGGTTTCATAACCAGGTCACATTTTTGGATTTGGCGAAAGCCCAGGGCGACCATCTTGCATCAAAACATTGTATTATTACTTGTTGGTCGATACTTGGAATATGTATTATGCGAGGCATGCCGAAAAAAGTGACTAAAACAAAATTTTTATAATTAGCCAAATTAGGCCTCCACAGACCAATACAGAATAGAACAATGGCGGAGCAGTGTCCGATCAAAGTGGAAGGGAGGGGGGGGCATACAATTGAGCAATCTCTGATTCCTTCCTTGCTGTGTTACAGATACTGTGGGGAATTTCACTTCTCTGAGATGAACTGGCTCTGATTGTCTGTCCATCCATCTGTGTGTTAGTGTATCCATCCGTTCATTTATCTGAGTTGTGACTTGGGTTTGCATTTCACATGCCATAACTCTCTGCTATGCATCCAAACTTCTACACCCATAAAAACATCTTGGTCTAGACTGTTGAGGGGCTGAGGAGTTGTAGCACCTCTGGTGCCTCATGTTT